>JBBYHL010010088.1:30848-46009 GCA_038381835.1 Adansonia madagascariensis
TTTATTCCTAATTATTTTCATAACATTATCTTTAGAGATACTTTAACCTCACCTCTTCGAAGGGATACTCTAACCCCACTTTTACTTCAAAAAAATCTAAAATTTTTTTTTCTGGATGCCTTGGATTGTTTTAATTATAATCTTTTTATTCCGTAAACTACCATCAACTCCAAACCCATATCTAAATTGTCATCCCGATTATTCTTCAATAACTAAAGATAATTATGAGATGCATTCTAATTGCCCATCCTTTCCATGCTCTTTTGCTTATGATATCTTGTTTATGATATTATTATATTCTTTTTCGTCTTACTAACACATTTCCTATTTATAGTGATAATCGTGCATTTGTATTTAAAATTTGTTTTTTAAAAAAACTTCCAAGGTAATGTCCCATGCCGGTATCTCTTCAGTGCCTAATATAGAGTATCCAAATTTCTAAATTTAATCCAAAAATTATTTTCATAAAAAACCCTATGCTCCTCATACGTCTGCAGTGCATAGGTGATATAAATCTTCTTTCAAAACCTGAATTTACATTTTCTACCAAAGCTTCAAGCATAAAAGGGGATTATATCTAAATAATGACAAAATGGAACCGAATAAGCCAAAACCAAAGCGAGGCATAGTCAGCAACTATCGATTTTGGGCATCCTGTGGGTGCTAATACTTCCCCATACATAACCAACTCCTGAACCCAACCAATGAATCTCTGGGCTTTGTAGACCTTGAAGATATTTCAAGTTTGGTAATTTAAAATATTGTTTTTAATAGGCATCCGATTTGACCTCGCTCGAAGCGATCAATGCCAACTCCAAGTTTGTGGCTATTTTATGGTGCCATCCAAGACTAATTGGATGAACGATTTGCCCAGAGGTCTCTCTCCCCTTCATATTACTACACCTAATCCAAATCCCAACCATGGGATAACTCAAAGGTTCAACCACCACCACTATCATACATTTTTTAGGTCACACGCGCTAAGCCCTTTAGAACATCTAAAGTTTAAAGGCGGGCATGTGGCAATAGCTTGGCGACTCCGTTAGGGATAAATTTAAAGAGTTAGGCCCATAAGTAGCCATGCCTTTCTTGGGTCTCTATTTTTGTGATTTCGTTCATTATTTAATCATAATCCCCTTCCATTTTTATTTACTAATCTTTTCTTTGTTGTGATTTTTGTCATGAGATCAATTAGGATTGCCTAGTTCTTGAGTAAATACCAATTTAATAAATATGGTAATACATGGGTAAACAAAAGGTCTAATTATTTCCCTGACACATACTGTGCAATTGCATTTGCACTAGATTCCCACCAAACTCCATGGTGAGTTTAGTATCCCAATTATTAGGAGGAAGGGAGCCATCCACCTTCATGAGTAATCTTCCATATAGGCATGGCAAGACCTTCTAAGGTATAAATTACCTATGTTTTTCGTGAGTACCCCTTTAACCATTCTGCCAAACCCGCGATGGGCTTAGGATTGGGGTGCCTCAGTTGTCTTTACTAGACAAAAGAATGATTGAGATATCGAATTAGTGTCAACTTAAACCCATGTAGTGAACCCTATAAGCTAAACCATGTCAAACCATTCCAGGTTACTATTAAAATAACCCAGAGAGTAGGATCACTTAGGGAAACACATTTTACCTTTACTCCTATATACCACGATTATGTGCACGATGATGCGTGAACCTTGTCACCTATATCTGTCATTTTATTTTCATGATCATTTCTTTAGGATATGCTGATATGTTCAACGACAAATCCTTTTTAATAAGTGGGTGATGATAAATGAATGTCATACACTCAAAGTTATATCTGACCAAAATAAGTTATCATGTTGTCTGAATGATGGCTTAACAGGTACTCGCCATGGATGGAGATGAACGAACATCATCACTTAAGTGGTCAATCTTAGTCCTTGCAAGGTATCATATTACCTCATTAAAAGGTAATTTTTAATGCAGACATGCCATTATGCTGTCTGTTCAATGTCTTAATATCCACGATCATCATGTCTGCCCCTAGGCATCATACCACCAATTCTTGGGACAAATTTTGTGATGCATTTTTATTGATATTCTTTCATTCCTTTATCCTTATGCTTATTATTTCAATGGTTACTAACATAATTTTTTTTTTGCTTTTCTTTTTCATGTATGCATCATGTCATCATAATCATCATCATCATGGGACAATTGGCCAATGGTTCAGTGTTCATCAGGGGGTGTCTGTCATTGAGTAGTAGTCCACTTTAGATCTGAAGCCTTTTGAAAAGGTTCGAGCATGGTCAAAACACTGATAGTGTAAAGATAAGGATATCCTAAAATCGAGGTATGTCTCAACAGTGCATGAAAAGGTCAAGATAGGGTACCATCAGAATGACTGGTAAGATCTGAAGTACATATGGACTAGTTGGGATAATACCGAGAAAGAATTATTCACGAAAAAATATGGAGACATTACTCTTTTGCTCCAAATCCGTTTGGATATTAGCTTGTTGCAAACAGCATCTCAGTTTTGGAACCTAGCATATTGATGTTTCACTTTCAATCATGAAGACTTGGTCCCCACAGTTGATAATCTCGGTGCATCGGAGACTTGGATTGAGAGTTACATCAAGATAAAAGGGAACAGTGAGTGCATCTCATGGGCCAGTTTGAAGGAAGCAATGGTGAATACTATTGACCTCCAAAAGATCCAAGATATATATTCTTGGTGATATATGGTTTGGTTATATTTCCAAAAACATTAGCTGCTCTCGATATGCTGCAACATCAATCTCCTATTGATTATCATTTCAGAAACCATTCGAGCTTTCAGTTTTTATAAGAAAATTGGTACAAGTCATTCCATTATATGCACTCCACTTCTCCATATTTGGCTTGTCAGTCACTTATGTCTCAAAGAAAATAAGGTGTCATACAACTTCTTATCTAACTTTAGCTTTCTTTCTAAGGTCCACGAGAAGGAATGTCCTCAAGACAAGTCAAAAGAGCAATGGGTCAAGAAATTTTGAAACCTTAAAGGGAAATAGGTGACATGGAAGGCTTTTTGGTTTTCCCCATAAGCGATCATATACCAATGCGAAGATTATAGTTATGTGCCACTTATGGGATTATGGGGAATGCACCTATTCTGGTCCTCTAACAATTCTAGTGCCGATAATTTGTCCCTTTTGTCCAAGACCCAGAGTTGTGGGATTTCAACTATGGTGAGCCTGATTATAAGTCAAAAGTTCAGCTAACCTTTCATGCATGGAAACAAACGCACTATATGGAGAAGTATTGGAGAGGAAGTAGTATGACCTCGAGATATGACGAACAAAGGCTCCACCACATTAATGATGACATGCCCCTATCTACTATTGAGACATCACAAATACTAATTAACAAATTTCCCCCTGAGATTGAATTGCTTAAGCAAAAGTTCAAACAAGAAAAGATGAGCTTCTCCATAGAGATTATCCACTTAAAGAAAGAAAAGAGTCAATTGGAAATGGACCTCTGCCTCTATGATAGTAAAGCGAAAAGGGTTGTCAAAGAGAAAAACCACCTCAATGAGGATCTTGAGAGTTTATGGAAAGACTATATGGCTTTTAGCAAAGCAAGCAAGTCTAAAAGCCTTGGTAAGTCGTCAGTTGAGTGGAAGGCATAAATTGCTACACTTGGAAAAAACTACATAGTTGGAGAGAAGCAGCTAGGACTAATAAAGAGAAGCTTGTTAGAGCTTATGCCCTTGCATCAACATATCAAAAGAAAAATGTATGGTTAGAGGCTTGAGTTAGGGATATAAGAGCAAACTAGGCTGAGAATCTAATTCTAACACTTAGAATTCAAGAATTAGAGCATTCTTTTCAAGATTGCTATGACCAAGTCAATGAACTAGTTAGAGCCTTCAAACAAGGGGAACAAGAATGGCTTTAAATGGTAGATCACGCATGCCAAAACTATTAGGACCATCACCACCATTGAACAGATTCAGGTAGCCTAATTAGAGGCTGAGAACATTATAGATGTAGCCCATACCTTGACATGCAATATTCTGCTCATTAGAGACCATGAGTAAGACTTGTATTTCTTAAAGCCTATAATCAGGTAATGTAACCATGTTAGGCATTTCTGAATGTAATCATATGTAGTTGAGATATTTTGTTGCTTGAATGAAAGATGCTATTGGTGAAGCTTCCTTCAATCCAATTGTCCCTTTTGCATTTGCATGACTAACCTAATTCTTTCATTATTTGTTTCATTCATGTTAATGGTAATTCATTTTCATAATCGCAAACTCATTTTCATTGCATCAAACATATTCTTGACACATCATAAAAGACTAATCCAATAATAATTTAAAGTAAAGGTGCTTTAAAACACAAAACCTATAGTTCATCAGTGTAACATTTGCTACTATCAGAAAGCCATGAAGAATGACCACCAAGCCCACATTGAGTGACTCAAACCTATGTATGGGGAGTCTCCAGAGCAATCACTTCGTAGGAATGAAGAACTCCAAGCTTAAATTGCAGAATTAACTAAGCTATTGTCTGAGGCTTTAAAGGAAAAAAGAGGTAAACAAGCACAGTTGATGTTAGAAAAGAACTGGCTAACCCCGAACGTAGCTGAATGGTGGTAATGGAGCCACCAATGCTAAGGAAGGAGCATTGCATAGGTAATATCCTCCAATAGCAAATATCCCATCAATTTAGCTATTCATCTACATTAATCTTGCAGCAGCATCCTATTTAGTTTCAAGATTTCAAGGTGCGATCTTTTCATCGATAAGGCCTATAGTCTCGAATCTTGATAAGCAAAAGGAACAAAAAAAAGCAAAGAGGTCATAAAAAAACTATAAAGATTTAAGCAAGTATAAGTCACTAGAGAAGCGCTTTTGAGCTATTAAAGGAATTGACAAATTTAGGATATGGACGCAAAATCATTGGGATTATTTTATAGTCTCATCATCCTGCCTAAATTCAAAATGTTAAAATTAGAAAAGTACAATGGACTACCAACTTCATCGCACATTTTTGCATGTATTGTTGTAAAATGGCTCAATATAAAAAAAACAAGAAACTACTAATTCATTACTTTTAGGATAGTCTAACTGGGGCAATTATCTGATGGTAGATAGGGCTTGATCCCATGAGAATTAAGATTGGTCAGATCTAGTTCATGCTTTCCTTGACAAATATAAGCATGTATCCGATTGGGTTTCGAATTGCCTCTCGCTTATGAACATGGAAAAGAAAGCCTCTAAGAGCTTTAAGCAATATGCTTAAAGGTGGAGAAAGAACGTAGCTTAAGTTCATCCTTTTTAACTGAAAAAAATAATGGTCATATTTGTCAGCACCCTATGAGCATTTTAGTACGAATAGTTGGTAGGAAATGCCCTAAAAAATTTTACTGATATGGTTATATCAGGTGAAATGATCGATAACGCTATCAAAATTGGCAAGATATCTATTAAAGAATTATTCGAGTTTGTCAAAAAGTCCATAAATAAGGGTAAGGAGAAGGACATAAATGCTATTGGCGAAAGTCATGCCAGGTTTAGTCAAAATCTACATCTAACGTAGGCTGTGTATCTCTCAAACATGTTGAATTCAGGTTTTATCCCTTACTCACCACCACCACAACTAGTTTATTCTGCCAGGTTTGCTCCAACAATGAGTTTTGGACCAAATCTCATTCAAAACATGACCCAAGTGCACAACCTCACAACATGAACAATGCAAGAGCTCTAAACAATCAAAAGTGCCTCGAGAAAAAGAGTACTTTGAGCCATTCCCCTACTCCATATACTCTTGGTTATTGGTAGGTTAACTAGTGGTGCAATATTCATAAACCTAAGATCACCATCGTATCCCAAGTGGTACAATAAGAATGCTTACTGTGAGTGCCATGTAGGAGTAGAAGGTCATTATATTGAGAATTAAATGTCATTTACGAGAATGGTCCAGGGTTTGCTAGAAAAAAGTGTGATCAAAGTTGAATAAGAAGCTGGACCAAATGTTACAGCCAATTTACTCCCTAACCTTGTAGATTAAAAGTAAATGTAGTAATCAACAAGAAAAGTTGTTAGATCAAAAGAAGCATTAGAGAAGACAAAATGCCAATGAATAAGGTCTGGCAAGTTTTTACGAGAACTAGAATAGTCTTAGATATCCAAGATCAAAGTAAAAAATCATTGGGCTATCTTGCTACTATTGCAGTCAAGGGCATGACCTGCAACATTACCCATCATTCTTAGAAATGGTCCAAAAGATGATGGATCAGTTCAAAATTAAGTTCTATGAGGAGTGGATGAATATATCGGTCTGTCTGTTAATGCCATGGATGAGGAGAAGCCTACTAGTGACTAGAGCTCGAATTGCATTTCTTTCATAAGCATGGAAAAGAGAGCTAATGAAAGCTTCAAGCAGTATGTTGTGAGATGGATGGATGAATCTAACCAGATTCATCCTTTATTGACAAAAAAAAGATGATATCAAATTCATCAGCATATTACAAGCCCCTTATTATGAGAATGTGGTAAAAAATTTCCCAAAGAGCTTCACCGATGTAGTCGTATTGTGTGGAATAATCGACAAAGCTATAGAAAGTGAATCAAGCAGAAGAGATATCTACAAAGGTAAAGGAAAAGAAAAAATGAAGGTTAGTTAGCCACCAAAATCTAGTACTAAAGCCAATTTATCTTAAACTGGTGCTAAGTTAAATCTAAGTAGAATGGTTATTGAGGAGAATGCAAGATTGTAGAAAACATAGAGAAGGTTAGGACACCAATGAATTTGGTCTGGCAAATCCTGCTGTAAGCTAAACTGGTTAATAAGGCTAAAAAGATGAAAGATGAAGCCGATGACTTTTGTGATTTCCACACTATCCATGGTCGTACTCTTCAAACATGCAAAGAGTTTCACATAATGGTTCAAAGAATGATGAACGAAGGTAGCATCAAATTCTATAGTAAAAAACAAGCCTCGCATTCCAAGCTATAAATAAGGTACCATCTATCAATGCCACCAAAAGAGAAGAGAAGAATCTATCTTATGCATTAGTATTGTTTGATAATCGACCAAAAGACAAAGCTACCCTTGTTTAACCCATGCCAAAGATGATCATGCAACTTCTATCCCCTTTTCTTTACAAGGACAACAAAGTGATTCCTTGGAACTATGAAAGTAAAACCTTATTCATTGAAAAATTTAGTTAGTAAGCCTCAAACATTAACTTTTTAGGAGTACGCCACCTAACCTGAAGTGGCATATGTTATGCCCTAGCAGCATGGAGAAGTAAAGCTTGGCAAGAGAATACTAATCCTATTTCTCAAGTATTGAAGTTTGCAACCAAGGAATCAGATTCGTTAAATTTCAAGAAACCAGTGAGTGAAAAAGAAGCTACTAAATTCCTTAAGTTCATCAAGCATAGTGAATATAGAATTGCTCATTAGTTAAATAAGCAACTCGCCAAGATATCTGTGTTATCATTGTTGTTGAACTTTAAAGCTCATAAAAATGCTCTCTTCAAGATTTTAAATGAAGCTTGTGTCCCTCTTGATATTTCTATAGGCTAGTTGGATCATCTAATGAGCAATATCACGGCTGGTAGTTACATATCTTTTAGTGAATATGAAATCCCTCTTAGAGGAAGAGAAAACTATAAAGCCATTCACATCACTACATACTACAAGGGCACCATATTGCTCAAAGTGCTTATTGATAATGGGTCAGCTCTAAATGCAATGCTTGTATCATGCTTGAACAAGCTCCCCATTGATGCATCTCATATCTAGAATAGTTGTATGGTTATGCGAGCATTCGATGGGACTTGCAAAAATGTTATGTGAAATATTGCCATTCCATTCGAAATTGACCCATGTACTTATAAGGTTGACTTTGGTGTGATAGACATTGCTCTATCATACAATTGCATATTGGGAAGGCTTTAGATTCATTCTGTTAGGGCAGCACAATCAATGTTACATCAAAATTTGAAATTCATCATTAAAAACAAAGTCGTTAGTATTGGAAAAGAAAAAGATATCATCATTGCTATGTTAATCGATGCCCTATATATTGAACCCACTAAAGATATTCCAATATCCTCATTTCAATCTTTTAAGCTTGTCAATGCCATATATGTTACGGAAGGATTGCCAATGGTTGAGTCTCATCTATTGATGAATAATCAAATGGGTCTAAAGTTAATTATCGACAAGGTTGCCTAGGCTAAAAAGGGACTCAAAAAACACCTCTAAGGGATTACCAAAGCTTTAAAAATTGTCAACTAGGTCGACAAAAGAGGGTTAGAATTTAAGCCCAGTGTACAACAAAAAAGAACACAAGCCTAGAAAAACCATAAAAAGAGGATGGCCCATCTATTGGGATAGGACATGAGATATGAACCAATGGTATTTTTGTTGCTTAGAGAAAGTTTTCATCCAGAAGGACAAATGAATGTTGGCTCTGCAATGTCATGCTCATATTGGACAAGGCATTTGGTGATTTCTATATCAATGCAATTGATGAGCCAGAGATGTCAATGACGGGCACAGAAACTAATTTGTGCTCTCAAGGATTTGTTCCAAATGTTTAGAATAAGATTCCTAGACTAGTTAAGTTTATTTCAAAGTAATGCTATGAGCTAAACCTATATGCTTTCATCCAAAAGCATTATAGGATCCTTTATATGGGCATCTTGTATTAATTATTATCAATGAAAATGGTTAAGCATTATGCATTTCATCCTTTGTGTTCATAGTTATTGATAACTCTAAGACTTTTCTTTACAAATTTTTTGACCTATATTGTTTAGTTTCCATATTTTTAGGTACCCCGATAAAGGTAACATGAATATTCATACTGAAACTTCAAAAATCAATTTTGAGTAAAAAATTTATGCCGGTGAGGTCGAGTCTGAAAAAAATTCTAAAGAGAACCTCATATCTCCAGACCTGTTGAGGCTAATTGAATAGGAAAAAAATAGATATCGCCTCATGAAGAACCCGCTAAGACCATAAACCTTAGAACGGAAGAAAACCCAAAAAAAGTCAAAATCAAAACCTCCAAAAAACCATCGACACAAGTAAAACTAATAAGTCTTCTCCAAAAATATAGGGATATGTTCACCTAGTCCAACCAGCACATGCTAGGATCAGACACCAAAATTATGGTCCATAAACTTCCCCTTAAACCTAAGTGTAAGCCTATACAACAAAAGCTTAGAAAGATGAAACCTGAAATGCTTCTGAAGATCAAAGAAGTGAAAAAACAGTTTGAGGCAGGATTTCTCAAAGTAGCCAAATATCCTGAATGGGTAGCCAATGTAGTTTCGATTCCAAAGAAGGATGACAAAGTGGGAATGTGTGTAGATTATAGGGATCTAAATAGAGCCAATCCAAAAGATTATTTTCTCTTACCCTAAATTAATACTTTAGTAGATAACACTACTAAAAATGCACTATTTTCCTTTATGGATGGATTTTTGGGTTATAACCAAATCAAAATAGTAGTTGAAGACATGGAAAAAACCATCTTCATGACCATGTGGGGCACTTTTTGCTATAAAGTGATGCCCTTTCGGCTTAAGAACATTGGGGCAACCTACCAAAGAACAATGTAACATTGTTCCATGATCTCATACACAAAAATCAAGGTCTACATGGATGATATGATTGCTAAATCGCCAAAAGAGAGTGAATATATGGCTAATTATGGAAACTTTTCAAAAAGCTTCGCAAATACCAACTAAAGCTAAACCTTGCCAAATGCATATTTGATGTTACATTTGATAAACTATTGGGTTTCATTGTGGGTGAGAAAGGAATAGAAGTTGATGGTGACAAGGTCAAGGCCATTCAAAACCTACAACCACCTTAAACTTAAAACGAAGTAATGAGTTTCTTGGAAAGCCTGATTCATATCTTAGTTAACTAATAAATGCGACCTAATCTTTCAACTACTTTGAAAATAATGCCATCGAGAATAAAAGGAAAAGTTCCAGGAAGCCTTCAATAAGGTCAAATGCTACCTTTCGAATCTACGAGTACGTATGCCATAAGTGCTCGATTAAACTTTAATCCTGTATTTTTCAGTTTTGACAAGTCAATGGGCTAGGTATTGGGTCAACATGATAAGTCAAGCAAGAATGAACAGGCTATCTACTACTTGAGCAAGAAGCTCATAGAATATAAACATAATTATTTAATTATAGAGAAAATATGGTGCGCTCTAGCCTAGATGGCCTGGAGGTTAAGATAATACATGTACCATACTACATGGCTGATCGTCAAACTTAGTTCCATCAAGCATTTATGCAAAGCTCCTACCTTGTTAAGGAGATTAGCTAGGTGGCAATTCTTGCTTTTTGAGTATGACATTGCATATATAAACCAGAAATCCATTAAGGGTAGCACAATAGTAGACATTTTGGCAAGCCGAGCAATAAATGACTATTAGCTTTTAGACTTTAAATTTCCTAAGGAAGATTTGATATGTACATTCGAGGCAAAGAACACTATCGAGCGGAGGTTATCTTGGAAAATGTATTTTGATGGAGCTTCAAATGCACTGAGGCATGGAATTAGGGTAATTCTTATCTCACCTAATCGAAACCACTACCCTTTCACTGGAAGATTGAACTTCAATTGCACCAATAATATAGTTGAATATGAGGCTCATGTCATGAGACTCAAAGCAACCATTGACAAGGGCATTAAACACTATAAGTATTTAGAGATTCAGCCTTGTCATTTACCAACTGAAAGGAGAATGGTAAATACATTACACAAAACTAATCCACTACTAGAATCTGATATCTAAACTTAGAAAAGAGTTTCATGATGTTAGGTTTCAACATCTGCCTTGAGAAGAGAACTAAATTGTTAATACCTTGGCCACTTTGTCGTTCATGTTCAAAGTCAATCAAGAATTGGATGTTGCTCCTATTTAGATGAGTATCTTTATCGCCTTGACACATTGTTAGAATGTTAAGGAAGATAAGGATGACCTGCCACGGTATCATGACCTCCTTTAGTACATCAAAGATCAGCAGTACCCAAAAGATGCCCTTGAAATAATAAAAGAACCATCTAAAATATAGTTGCAAGCTTTATTTTGGATGGTAAAATTTTGTACAAGAAAAGTTAGGATCAAGTACTAAACTAGTGCATAGATGCCTCCAAAGCCAAAAAAAATCTTGAAGAAATCCATGAAGGAATTTGCGGTACGCATGCTAATAGACCCCAAATGGTGAAACAAGTCATGCAATCAGGCTATAATTGGTTGACTCTTGAAAATGATTACATTGATTATGCTCGAAAATGCCACTAATGCCAAATCTATGTAGACAAAATCTAGTCCCATCGACACCTTTGCACGTTATGACAACATTTTCTCCTTTCTCTATATGAGGCATGGACATTATTGGACCAATTACCCCTAAGGCTTTTAACAGGCACCGTTTCATTTTGGTTGCTATCGAATGTTTCATCAAATAGGTAGAGATAATTTTTTATGCTAATGTCATTAGATCTATTATATGCAAATTTGTGAAACGGGATATCATTTATAGATATCGTCTTTCCAAATAAATCATTACTGATAATGCATGTAACCTAAAAAATAAAATGATGCAAGTAGTCTGCTCTTAATTCAAGATTCAACATTGAAAATTAGTCCCATACCATCCAAAAATAAATGGGGCAGTTGAAGTAGCCAAGAATATCAAGAAGATGGTTGAAAACATGGCTAAGACATAAAAAGATTACCATGAAAAGTTGCCTTTTGCTTTACATGCCAATCATACAGTAGTACAAACTTCCATGAATGCTACCTCATTCTCTTTGGTCTATGGCATGGAAGCTATCCTACTATCGAGGTTAAAATCCCTTCAACCAAAGTCCTGATAGAATCACAACTTGAAAAGGCTGAATGGGTCAAGAACCGATATGAGCAACTTAATCTTATCAAAGAGAAAAGAATGAAAGTCATCTATTATAGGCAGATGTATTAAACGCTCATGATGAGAGCCCATAACAAAGAGGTCTATCCTGTCAATTTTAAAAAGGTGACTTAGTACTCAAACAAATTCTCCCAATCCATAAAGATGTTCGAGGAAAATGGACCCCAAATTAGGAAGAGCCGTAAGTGGTGAAATGTGTATCTTCTAAAAGAGCCCTAATCTTAACTACAATGGATGGTAGCAACTTGCCCAACTCTATGAATTCTGATTCTGTTAAGAAATAGTATACCTAAAAGGATTTTGAGATGAAAACCTAAAAGGGAGTCATATTTCTCCTTCTCCTTCCATTATTAAAAAAAGAGCTAGCTTAAGTTGAAAACTCGAAACGGTAGTTACCAGACTCCCTTATTCCAACCAAGTCATGAAATAATTTACCCTACATTCACAACCTTGATCAAAATAATAAATCACAACCTAATTCATCTATTATGTGCCAATCTACCTCACTAAAT
This sequence comes from Adansonia madagascariensis, assembly GCA_038381835.1. NCBI lineage: Eukaryota > Viridiplantae > Streptophyta > Magnoliopsida > Malvales > Malvaceae > Adansonia > Adansonia madagascariensis. The sequence continues at coordinate 43,319 of JBBYHL010010088.1, forward strand.
CTCATGCTTAGCTACACCTAAAAAATAGAGACTACCTACCTTGAGGCCTCCATCCCACTATAGGATAATTTCAAAAATCTTTTTATGAGTTGGCCAATACCAAAAGGATTAATCTATTGTGAAAGATTTTTGAAAACACCTAGTGGAAGACTCATGTCATCAGCATTATGGGTTAAGTAGTCATGAAAATGCCTTTGAATTCTTTTGCATGTTATAATCTTTTGTAATCCTATGATTTGTTATAACTTGTACTTTCTTTCTTTTAAATGAAATACAATCACTTGATTTCAGGGAAAGTCCTTTTAACTTTTGCATCCATGTTGCATCATGTTTATCATTTAATTAATAATGTTTGATAAATGAATAAAATTGATAATAGGATTTCCTAGCATTACTTGGAAAGATAAAAACTTTGCAGGAATTTTCATTCCATGTGCCTATAAACTTTTGTGTTCTGAAAATATGCTCAAAACTTTTTCTCGGTAAACCTCAACCTAAAGATAAAGAGCCAAAGTTCTTTCCAAACTATCATCCTCAATCGAAGTTTAGAACAATCCACTTAAACTACCAAAAAAACTCGTTTTGACTCATAATTGACCAAAAAACCTTTAATACTTGTTAGTAAACTCAATGCAACAAAAGTCCTTAATCATGAGCTATCTAAACTTAGGAATAAGCTTGCAATGACAAGCCATCTACACCCTCAATAAACAACTTCCACATTTATAATCTCTAAAATCTAGAGCAAGGTTAGTCAATCTCAGAGTAAGAGATCACTTTATCAAACCCATTGAAGAGCAAACAACTGGAGAAGGCCAAAATCGATCAGTGGATTAGATTTTAAAATCATCACTCTTGCATCATCTTAAGCATGCATTTGCATCTTCATGCATTATATAGCATCTAACATCTTTTAGGTACTAGCTTCTATGTGTAGAAGTCAAATTAATAGGATTTGAAGTATGACTTCATGTTTTTAAAAAACCTCGAATGCATCAAGTAAGTATCTCTGACCTTATAAGCTCCTTAAAAATCATCCAAGAGAAGTATCTAAACTTATTTTCTTTCAATCCTCAAAGAGCAAGACATCTTTTCTTTTTCACTTTAGTCCTTAAAGAGAAAGATGCCTTTCTTTACCTACCTTAGTCTACAAAGAGCTGGACGCTTATCAAGTCAAAGCCCACGTAAGTTAGTGGCATCTGTTTAGGGTTAAACCTAGGAAACTACCTACCTTAGTCCTCAAAAAGTAGGATGCTTACTTACCTTAAAGCCTACACAAGCTAGTGGCACCATGTTAAATTACCTTAGTCCATAAAAGAGTTAGATGCTTATCAAGTCAATGCCTACACAAACTGGTGGCACTACATTAACCTACCTTAGTTAAAAAAGAGCTGGATGTTTATTGAGTCAAAGCGCACACAAGCTGTTGGCACCATTTTAACCTACCTTAGTCTATAAAGAACTAGATTCTTATCAAGTTAAAGCCTACACAAATTGATAGCACCACGTTAACCAACCTCAATCCACAAAGAGCTGGACGCTTACCAAGTCAACTCCCATACAAAGTGGCAGCGCCTGTCTAGGGGTTTAAACCTAAGAAACAACCTACCTCAGTCTTCAAAGAGTAGGATGCTCACATATTTCAAAGCCTATATAACTTGGTGGCACTTGTTTAAGGGTTAACCCAGTAAACAATCTAGTAGAGAGCTTAAACCTTATAAAACTTATCAAAATTTGCTTTATATTTAGCCTATCTTAACATAATACTAAACAACTCTTTATTTTTTTGCAAACACATGAAACCATCATCCTACCCGAACAAAATAGTGTCTATTTATCTTTACCCTTTTCCTAATACTTAGCAATGGCCAAAGAAGGGCAGCGATAGACACCTTATTTTGTCTAGGCCAACTTTTGGCATCCTAGAACTTAATTAAAAAATGATAGAATTAGAAAATAGAAAGTAAAAATAGAGGGATGACTATTAGGTAGCTATAAACCTAAAAATTTTTTTAGGAAGATCTAAAATGCCTATGGGCCATATTAAAGAAAAATGTAAAATGAGGCATCAAACGTCTATTTTCATGGTGTCACCAGAGTTATTTGGATGAGTACATGAATCAATTTCCCATCATTTATAACCAAGGTGAGGTAACCAAGGAAGCCACAAGTACGTGCAAGTTATATTGGTGCATAAGTTTTGATATAAGGCCTTTACGTCACCAAAAACTTGAATTTTCACATTAGTATCGATACAAAAAGGTTTGGTACCAATACCTAAGATGTGGTATTGATACATTGCATGTCTGTATTGATAAAAGACCTTAGCAATAGCTAAAGTTGTGATTTTTCGTAAAATGTATCAATACACTAACATGACTATTAATACAAATCCATAGAGTTTGGTATAAGCCTCTAAGTCTTGAGACTAAAAATAATTTTTGCTTTTAGTATCGATACACACCTTATTGTCTCGAGACTCATGGATAAAAGTTGCCTTGTGTATCGATACAACATGTTTTGTATCAATACACCAAGGTATTTTTATCCGGTTTGGACCATTTTTAAGCCCTCTACAATTTGATTCAAACATGTTTTTTGCACTAAGAAACTGTTATAATTCATTGCAAACCTCGACTTTAGGTTTATGATCAAATTTAAAGAAATTTTTAGAGCCCAAATCATGAAAAT
>JBBYHL010010089.1:0-11970 GCA_038381835.1 Adansonia madagascariensis
CACACACACACACATAATCTTTCAATGTTAAATGATCCATCGTTTTCACCTTGTCGGTTAGTTTTTCTTTTCTTTTTTTTTAAAAATTTTATTTGTGGGCTAACATTTATTTCCTTGCTACTAACATTTTTTTATTTTAGGCTAAAAGCCCAATAAAGGCCCGAGTTAGTAATTGATATCCTAGTCGTATGCTCAGTGAACCCGAACCCAGTCAGGTAAGCTCATTGAATTCAGAGCGTCAGTGAACAAAATGTGCGTAAACAATTTGATTTGATTTGTTTATATTTATTTATTAAAATAAATAAATGAATATGAATAATATTTTAAAATTCATTTATTAAATGAATTAAAATTTAAATAAAATATATTTAATTTATTTATATTTATTAATAAATTCTTTTATAAATCATTAACACGTTGTTTTGGCTAGCAACCTTTTAACCGTGGGTTTTTTGTACGAATTTTTATCCCATTCTAGTGTTTCCTTAGCAGCTTAGTGCATTCGGTTATACTTGTTCTCCTTTGTCAATAAAGTTCTATTGATTTTTTTTTTTTTTGGCAAAAAATCCCTGCCAATCGTATCTATCCATTTTGTGAGTAGGAACAGATTTGATGATTCTAATATGGAGGTTATTGTGTTGGAGATCATACTTCAATGAATTCAAAACATATTCATGAATTTCTCTGGCATGGCGCTGCACTTTGATCAGACATGAAAAAATGTATTAAACACCCCCCACAATTAATTTCACGCACACACATATATATGTGTGTAGATGGTAGATAGACGACATTGGCGACATTAATTGATAGCCTGAACCATCAACTATCGTTCTTGACCGAATTAGGGCTGAAATTCAACCCTTACAACAGCATTGGCTTGGCTGCACCTGCGTTCCATTCTTCATTATCTCACCGCTCTATTCCTATCCATTTTTTGACCATATATATATATATATATATGTATATATCCTTTTGCATTCGCTGATATCATCCTTTGAGGTATTCTATCCGTTGCTTTTGAAATGACTCTTTTTAACACTATATGACACTGGCTTTGTCTTGTCTTATAGGAAAACTGTTAAAACACATTAAATTCACTCTTATTATATCTTAGAAGTAGTCATATACCGGCTCGATTTTGAATTTAAACTTGCTAACTACATTGACCAATTAGATTAAATGTCAAGTTTTGTTGTTTGAACGCTTATTTTCTCTTTTCAATAAAACGAATTCTACTTAAACAAGATTTGCGAATTAACGTGCTTCAATTGTTTGAAACCAGTTCTAATTCAAAATCTAATGAGTTTTATAAAATCAAAAACTCACTAAGATTTTGAAACTTATATGTAACATTTCCCAACTTATTAACTCATTTTTAGAGGCATTGGTCCCATTTTTAATTATGTGAAATAATAATAATCACATTATTAAGTTTTCGGTAAATATTAATCAGCCATATTATTAGTTTTTCTAGTAAGCTATTATTATTATTATTATTATTATTATTATTAAGTTAGTGTGTTAAATTGTTATACAAAGTTGTTTAAGCTCTTTTCTTCACTTTTTAAGCAAGGGTTGAATATTTGCAATAAATTTGTGGGTAACATTAAATTAATATAACTTTCATCCCAAGGACAATGCGATCATGGTTTTTAACGTTGTTGCCTTAAGACTCTGAAGATCAAATGCTTATTTTTTTGGTTATTTAATTTGCTTTATTAGTCAAAATATTAAAATTAATAACCATATATATAAAGTTAATCTTCCAAATAATTCCCTCATAAGCCAAACATATATATCATACCATTAGCCTTAATTATTGATGATTAGAGATTAAATAATAAAATTTTACAGATCTTATAGCAATATTGGCCGGCCTAACTCTTACTTAAATATTAATCCTAAGTAACTACTAACTAGACCTTGAATGTAAGTGTAAGTAGCGAGCACGGTTGCAACCATGGATGAAGAGCCCATCGATCAAGCATTTAACAAACATGGACTTTATTTATTTCTATTAGATTTAGCTTTATTAATTAAGATTTGTTTCAGGAATTTTTAAGTCGCGGGAGGAAAGCTAAAGAAGAAGATTAATTCGAGAGTAAAGGAGATCTTTTAGAAAGTAACGAACAGTAAAAGGACACCGTTAGATTATGGGACATATTTTGATACTTAAATCAATGGATATTTAAGAAAAAGGAAGAAAAAAATTGTAAAAAGAAAAAAAAAATATTGGTAGATGGGCAATTGACTTTAGAGTTCAAGACTCTTAGCTCACGTCATTTAGATACGAGAGATAGACTTTTGTATAGCTAACAATGATTAAAGTTATCCTTCTTTAATTGATAAATTTATTTGCATAACAATCGAATTTTACTAATTATTACGTTCATGCAATTTTACAAATAGCTAATTTTTTTTAATTGTATAAGTTTATTTTGTTTCAATGGATTCCTTCATAATTAATTTAAAATAATCACAATTCAATAGATTAAGTAATATATTAGTATTAAAGGTATGATCTCAGGATTAAGCACGTATATACTAGATTATTTGATGATCATGAATTATTACAAATTAAATTAACCATTATGGTTTTTGCTTTAGGAATGCAATAATATTAGTTATTTTGCTCAAAACAAATGTGTATCCTAATCTTCTTTTATCAACACTTTTGTAGGTCACATGAAAGTGCTATATAGTATAGTTGTGCTATTTTTATGAAAAACAGATTGAAATAAATGCAAACACATGGTTTTTTGTCATAGTTGGGTAGATCTCAACATCAAAAGTGGTCGATTATTGCATGTTAATAATTAAAGGAAGCCTGACCCGGATTTTTATTAGTAATTTTTTGTTTGTTTGAGAAAACCAGCGATACCATATGCTAAAATGCAAGAAAATTCGACGCATATTAACCATAATATATAATTATCTCAAGGATTTCATCGAGAGTTGTTTTGTTTTTCCTTTTTCTTCACATTGAGGAACACTTGGGAGCTGCATATATAACACATTAATTAAATTAAATAATAAAAATTTGATAAATTAAAGAATTAGTAATAGTTATAATGGCGAGAATGACAAATTTGTGTCTTTAATTTGACGATTTAACTGGTACTACGAATTTTTATACCCTTCATTCATCCTATCAAGCCTACGGTCCAAGATAAAGCAAAACCTGTAAAATCCATCACTATGAAAGCTGTCGACATTGCTCTAGAAGATAGGCACCATCGGCTAAGACAAGATTTTATTCAATAACGAAAATCAGTTAAATGAATGAAACAAAATAAAGTGAATAAATTTTGATTTTAAATTGTTTGAAAGTTCATGTGTAACATATAAAATTGTTAATTTTTGTGAAATATTTTGGATCATTTAGGAGGTTAATTACGAATTTGATCAACTTTTTAATTAATTATTTTAAGTTATTAAACGGCTCAAGTATGGGTTAAGGAAGAAAGCAAAAGAGTAGCACTTTCAATCATCAGCAATGTCAAGCATTTCATTCAATGCCTCCCATTTGTAAACCACGAAGCCATAAAAGCTGTTTCCTTTATCACCATAATTTTCAAATTTCTCCGTAACTATCCCTTTGAAATATATATTTATCTTCGTGTCGTATTCAATCTAAATTGCTAGACAAATAAATCTTTATGTTTTCGTTTTCTTAAGGAATTATGACAAGGCAACAAAGGTGAAAAGCAAACCCCAGATCCAACTAACCCTTGAGGCTGAATTTATTTCAGAGAGAGAATACAGAAAGAAAGAGACTTGACAGATCAAAATATTAAAAATAAAAAAATAAAAAAATAAAAAAAACATCTCCGATGTCTCGTTTGTCAAGAGAATTAACTGTACTCCTCCCTGGCTTGCACCTTAGCCTTAATTAATGTTTGTTTCATCATTATAATTATTTCAACTGTCACACAAGGAGAAATAACTTCACAGATTTTTACAGCTTTGTTTGAGATTGCAATAAAAGGTCCCATCTGCTTCACAACCAGCTTCCCACATCTACCCCCCCCTTTTTTTTTTCTAATCTTCTTCACTTTTTTCAACCTTCTCTTTTACTATATTTGATTCATTGTTTGCAACTTCGGTATTACTCTTTTTTCTTTTTTGTTGGTATCAAAGACATAAGCTTTGTATTTCAGGCAAGATGACACCTCCGGGTTCAGTGTCTGGTAACCAAGATAATGAAGATACAAAGAAGAAGAAAGAAGGAAAGACGCAACAAAAAGTTCCATTGTTGAAGCTGTTTTCGTTTGCTGACTTTTACGACTGTGTTCTCATGGCTTTGGGATCCCTTGGTGCATGCGTGCATGGTGCTTCGGTGCCCGTGTTCTTTATTTTCTTTGGAAAATTGATAAACGTTATAGGAATGGCTTATCTCTTCCCCAAAGAAGCTTCTCACAAAGTTGCAAAGGTAGTATGAATCACTTCTGTCTTTTTCTAAAAAAAAAAAAAAAAAAAGGAAAACATCTTACGTTTTTGTTTGATTAAACTTTTGGTTATTTGACATTTTTAAGTGTAATCTATAACGAACAAACTAAATCTCTTTCTTGCAGTACTCATTGGATTTTGTATATCTCAGTGTGGCTATTTTATTTTCGTCTTGGATAGGTAAGTGATAATTAATGTCTTAGCCTCACGTGGAAACTTAATCAATTAATCAAATTTTGACTTTTGATTATAAATTTGATGATATATATATATAATTATAACTTGAATATGAATTATATATAGAGGTGGCTTGTTGGATGCATAGCGGGGAGCGACAGGCAGCAAAAATGAGGATGGCATATCTAAAGTCTATGCTAAATCAGGATATAAGTCTATTCGACACCGAAGCTTCAACTGGAGAAGTCATATCTGCAATTACAAGTGACATCATTGTTGTCCAGGATGCACTTTCTGAGAAGGTAAACTTCATTTCACTCTTACACTAGAATATGAAATTAAAAATTAAAACCCGTAATACAATTTCTTCGGCTTCTTCACTTAAATTAATTAACTTCAAAATCCTTAATGTTAAAATTAAATAAAATAAGGGAAATTAACGTAAGAGCAAGCAGGATCAGATTAAACTTATGACGTTAAAAAAAAAAAAACAGCATGAAAAAATTTAAGTCGAAAACGGTGAGGCGGAGCTAACTTCCAAGAGAATTACTATAATCTGACGAAGCTTTTAATTATATGTCAGCAACCTAACTTGAGAGTAGCAAATAAATGAAAAGAAAGTGGTTGTAAACTTTGCCTTTATAGATGTACAAATGAATGAACTTGGCAAGCAAAGGACCTTACTTACTAATTACTATATTACTAGCCTTTATAAGTCGGTTGGTTTTTCGGTGTTCTTCTACTTATGGGGTTTTACGTATATTTTAGCCCATATCTTTTGCCCGCTTGTTCACATCAACGAGCAAACCATAAAAATTATTTGGATTTTTCTTTTTCAAGTTTTGGGTATTTTGATCACTTTCTTGTTGGAAGCAAGCGACAGCCAAGCTCTAAGACTAGGGTTGACAAATAGGGAAAGGGACGGTTGTCTACTTTTGAAATAAAAAGAAAACCAATATTTGGATGTTAATTTGATAATACAAGTGAAATTAAATACCCATCACCTGTCTTGAAAGTATATATATATATATATATATATATATATATTCCCTTTTGTACCTATAGATGAAGAAAAGTTATATTGTAAGGGAGAAATGCCAAATTTTGTTTTTAATTTGAAATGGCGGTGAATGATGGCAGGTTGGGAATTTCATGCATTATATAAGCAGATTTATAGCAGGTTTCAGCATTGGCTTTGCTAGAGTATGGCAAATCAGTTTGGTAACACTGTCAATAGTTCCTTTGATCGCCCTTGCCGGTGGCATTTATGCTTATGTTGCCACGGGTCTTATTGCCAGAGTTCGAGACTCCTATGTCAAGGCTGGTGAAATTGCTGAAGAGGTCGATGTTTCAACCTCCCCCTTAAGACTTGTTACTTAAAAAATGATTGTAAGACATCATCTGACAGCCTCGAAGGCTGAAGCTTTACTAATATGCGTGAATTTGTAGGTGATTGGAAATGTCAGAACAGTCCAAGCATTTACAGGGGAAGAAAGGGCAGTGAAATCATATAGGGAAGCATTGATGAACACATACAAGTATGGTAGAAAAGCAGGCTTAACCAAGGGTCTAGGACTGGGTTCGATGCATTGTGTGCTTTTCGTTTCCTGGGCATTGCTTGTTTGGTTCACAAGTGTAGTTGTTCACAAGAACATTGCAAATGGTGGAGATTCTTTTACTACCATGCTTAATGTTGTCATCTCTGGCCTGTAAGTTCCCTATCTCCTTTTATGAAATACCAAAATACCATAGCAGAAACATTTCAATTGAGGACATTTATGGCATTCAAAATAATCTGTGATCATATGCAACTTGCATTTTCAGTACACTCGGCATTTATTTTTGGATTAGGCTGACAATTTCATAATCTTTGTTGAATATTGTTTCACAGTCAGATTAGATTTCCGCTGTATGATTATGATTCTTACGGCTCTATCCAACATTTTTTTATTATTTATATTGGGACTTCAGAAAACGTGTACTAATTATACTTGGTTTTGGTCTGTTGCAGGTCATTAGGACAGGCAGCACCAGACATCTCCGCGTTTATTCGAGCAAGGGCAGCTGCCTATCCCATATTTGAGATGATAGAGAGGAATACAGTTAGCAAAACTAGCTCCAAAACTGGTCGTAAACTTGGCAAAGTGGAGGGCCACATTGAACTCAAGGATGTAACTTTCAGTTACCCGTCTCGCCCTGATGTAGTTATCTTCAATAGGTTCTCCCTCAACATACCTGCTGGAAAGATTGTGGCTCTTGTGGGAGGAAGTGGCTCTGGGAAGAGCACAGTCATATCATTGATTGAAAGATTTTATGAGCCCCTTGCAGGGGAAATATTGTTGGATGGGAATAATATCAGGGACCTTGACCTCAAGTGGCTTAGACAGCAAATTGGATTGGTTAATCAGGAGCCTGCTCTTTTCGCGACAACCATTAGGGAAAATATTCTGTATGGAAAAGAAGACGCTACACTTGATGAAATAAGGCGTGCTGCAAAGCTTTCAGAGGCCATTGCCTTTATTAATAATCTCCCTGATAGATTTGAGACTCAGGTATTCACCTACCACTTCAGTTCACTTGATAATGCATGCCTTTTTGCATTATAGCAAGTTCACTTCTCTAAGCAATCGCTCTAGGATGATGCGTGCAAAAAGATTCCATAGCGGAGTCTAAGGTTTAGTTTCAATTTCTTATAATAAGCAATTTTACCGAGAATTAATTGAAATAGAAAGTGCTGATGGTAGATTTTTAATGAAAATATAAGTATTTGGTGTGGATTTACAGGTTGGTGAAAGAGGAATACAACTATCAGGTGGACAGAAGCAAAGAATCGCAATATCTAGGGCAATAGTGAAAAATCCGTCTATTCTTTTACTTGATGAAGCAACAAGTGCTCTTGATGCAGAATCTGAGAAGAGTGTGCAGGAGGCACTTGATCGTGTCATGGTGGGACGAACCACAGTTGTGGTAGCTCACCGGCTTTCTACTATTAGGAATGCAGATGTGATTGCTGTCGTTCAAAATGGGAAGATTGTGGAAACTGGCACTCATGATGAGCTTATTTCAAACCCTAACAGTACCTATTCTTCACTCGTTCAGCTTCAAGATACGGCGACTTTGCAGCGCTACCCCTCACAAGGTCCAACTCTGAGTAGGCCACTCAGGTACGTTAACTTGTGAATGTATTTTACTCAATGGAAAACACTAATATGTTTTTAACTGGATCGTGTGAAGTTATTGTCCTTTCAAAACGTGGTAAAATGGTTAAGTGAATGCTTCCTAAACTTCAGGGAAGGGCATGGTTGCATCATATAATTACTAATGTTTGGATCATTTTGACAACATTTTGCCTCTAGGGTGCATTGATTTAGACGTTCATAGCCACAGTGAAATCAGGGGGTTCTTTGTTAAATTCTCATACATGACATCTGCTTCAAGGACATTTGCTGACTTACTACCCCCATTCATTTACCTTCTTTTTATGCCAAAAGTTAAAGTCTATAAAGGAGATAGTGTGCAGCAGGCACTGTATCATGTTTCTTGAATGCCATTTTAGTGAAGAATGCATTAATAAAAATTTTCCTGCTTCTTTTTTTCTTTTATAGCTTGAGTTATTCACGAGAATTATCCCGAACAAGGACAAGCTTTGGTGCAAGTTTTCGTTCTGAAAAGGACTCTGTTAGCCGTGCTGGTGCTGATGCAATCGATACTGGGAAGCCAACATATGTTTCACCTGGAAGACTGTATTCTATGATAGGACCTGATTGGTATTATGGGGTCTTTGGTACCATTGCTGCATTGATTGCCGGAGCTCAGATGCCTCTATTTGCTCTTGGAGTTTCTCAAGCACTTGTAGCCTATTACATGGACTGGGAGACAACATGCCGTGAAGTCAAGAAGATTGCCATCCTGTTTTGTTGTGCTGCAGTTATAACTGTCATTGTTCATGCAATTGAGCACCTATGTTTTGGTATCATGGGAGAGCGACTCACTCTTCGTGTGCGTGAAGTGATGTTTTCTGGTAATATGTGATCTAATCTTAGCAATCATTTGACATTGTTGGACTTCTCTTTTCCTAGACACCTAGAATATGGTACAGTGTTTCTATTTTTAATTATCTTATTACTTCAATTTGCAGCCATTTTGAAGAATGAGATTGGATGGTTTGATGACCTAAACAATGCAAGTTCTATGCTTGCATCGCGTCTAGAGACTGATGCAACATTTTTAAGAGGTGTAGTTGTTGACCGGACATCAATTCTCATTCAGAATGCAGGTTTGGTCGTTGCTGCCTTTATCATTGCATTCATCTTAAACTGGAGAATCACATTTGTTGTCTTGGCCACTTATCCATTGATCATAAGTGGTCACATTAGCGAGGTTTGCGCACCCTTCCCATTATTAATTTAGATAAATACAAAATCTAACTAGAGATTATACTGATGTTCTGCCTATCATTCAGAAACTATTCATGCAAGGGTATGGAGGTGACTTGAGCAAAGCATATCTAAAAGCGAACATGCTTGCCGGGGAGGCTGTCAGTAATATACGAACTGTTGCTGCATTTTGTGCTGAGGAAAAGATCCTTGATCTTTATGCCAGTGAGCTAGTAGAGCCATCAAAGCGTTCATTTAAACGTGGTCAAATTGCAGGGATATTCTATGGAATTTCCCAGTTCTTCATCTTCTCATCTTATGGCCTTGCCTTATGGTATGAAACTTTAGCTACATTACATATAATGCCCTTTTCCTCATCATATTTACATTCAAAAGACAGTGTTTCAGCATCTCAGTTTTGTTTGGTGTCTGGCATTGCAATAATTAATACATTGCTTTAATTTGTTAGCTTTAAATTAAAGTGAATTGCAGTGCTCAGACCTCAGAGCTGCTAATTTGTGCAGGTATGGTTCTGTTTTAATGGGGAAGGAGCTAGCTAGCTTTAAATCTGTCATGAAATCATTTATGGTTTTGATTGTAACGGCATTAGCCATGGGAGAAACTCTGGCACTGGTACCAGATCTTTTAAAAGGGAACCAAATGGTGGCATCCGTGTTTGAGATTGTGGACCGGAAGACACAGGTCGTCGGGGATACTGGAGAAGAACTAACTAATGTGGAAGGTAGTATTGAGCTAAGGGGTGTTCACTTTAGTTATCCATCAAGGCCAGATGTAGTAATTTTCAAGGACTTTGATCTAAAAGTGCGTTCAGGCAAGAGTATGGCACTAGTGGGGCAAAGCGGGTCTGGTAAAAGCTCTGTTATTGCTCTCATACTTCGGTTCTACGATCCAACAGCTGGGAAGGTGATGATTGACGGTTAGTTTTTTTTTCAGAAAACATCTGCTCTGCTTACAATTGCTTTAGTATATAGGGAAAATAGCAAATAGCAAATCCTTCTGTTAATTCTGTGTTTGGTTTCTTATATGTTACTTAAATCCTTACAGGCAGAGACATCAGGAAACTGAAGCTCAAATCCCTTCGGAAACACATTGGCTTAGTGCAACAAGAACCAGCTCTTTTTGCCACATCAATTTATGAAAACATCCTTTATGGCAAAGAAGGAGCTTCAGAATCAGAAGTAATTGAAGCAGCTAAGCTTGCTAATGCACACAGTTTCATAAGTTCTCTCCCTGAGGGTTACTCAACAAAAGTTGGTGAACGAGGAGTGCAACTCTCTGGTGGTCAGAAACAAAGGGTAGCCATTGCTCGAGCTGTCCTGAAGAACCCGGAAATCTTGCTACTTGATGAAGCCACCAGTGCTCTCGATGTGGAGTCAGAGCGTGTAGTGCAGCAAGCTCTAGATCGGTTAATGAGGAATCGAACAACAGTAATGGTGGCACATAGGCTGTCAACTATTAAAAATGCAGACCGAATATCAGTCATTCAAGGAGGACGAATAATTGAGCAAGGGACTCATTCTAGTCTACTGGAAAACAAAAACGGACCATATTTTAAGTTAATCAACCTTCAGCAGCAGCAGCAGCAGCAGCTGGAACAATAGTGTCAAATGTCCATAAGAGAATAACAAGAATAAACACATTACCCGGACACTTATGCAGGTGCTTTATTTAATAATCTTTTCTTTCTCACTAAATGTGAATTTTCTTAACTAGAGCCATTGTTTCCCATATGAAGAAAATAATAATACATAGTTGAGAATGCTGTACACGTAGAAAATTTTTTTTTTTTTTTTTTTTTAACCATTGTTCATTGTTACTATGGATTTGACCTCGGTTGGTTATGGAGAAAACGGAGGAAAAACAAACAGAATTCCGGTTTTTATGCATGAGTTGAGATTTGTTGCTTGCCTACCCAGAGTAATGTAATCTGAGGGCTGTAAAATTCAATTGTATTATACATACGGACATTGAAAACATGTCGACCTTGCTGTGACAAATCAGGAAATTAAATGGTTCAACATAGCTGCTGGATTAGGTTGGAATGTCCCGGCCTGTTCAGGTTGGAGCTTTTGAAAGTTACCACGATTGGGAATTGTCTGATCACATACTACTGTTTACAATCTAAATGGCTGCTTAGATTAAGCAACTGTATTTGCTAGATGAAACAGTAACACTCCTCATAAACAATGATATTTGCTAATGTAATGTAATGCAATGCAATGTCCATTAACTGTTTTTGCATATTGAAGTTTTGTAATGTAATAGCATGTTTCCGTCAACAATTAGAAGGTGATGAATACCAAACTCTTAGTTTCGGTAATCAGGACTCTATCTTCTACTATGTTTTGCGGTAGTCTTCAATTAGCACTTTTGGTGATTGGTTTGTTCTATCACAACTTTCCTAATTTGCTCTGTTTATGCCACAGTCGATGCGTGCCTTTTAACGACGCATACGCCGCCTAGCAAATTCCTGACTTGTTCCTCGCTATCTTCAAAGATGAATATTTATATGTTATACCGTTGGGAACAATATATTTACGACCGCCATAAAATCAAATAAGAACGTGAACCAAATATAGATTTTTTATCACTTTCTAGGATATTTCTTGCAATGAGTATAAATTATTGAAAACATTTTGAGGTGTATTTGAGACAGCAATTTAGACTTTTGTTTTAGTTTGTCATTAGTTAGTAGTTGAGAGTTGACTGTTTGTTTCTTCTTGTCGTTTAATCATTGCAGGCCAAGGTCCTATTGTCCTGGTGAATCCAAGTTTGATAAGTAAAACAACTCTCTTAAACCTTAATTGTAATATCATTATGTAAAGTCTACAGGTTGTTTGTTAATTTTCCTGAAATTTTATATCATTTTCATATAAATTTTCTCATCTAATAGACTTGTCAAAGAAGAATACGAGCTAAGAAAGTTTGAAACGAGGGGGGGGGG
>JBBYHL010010121.1:0-11965 GCA_038381835.1 Adansonia madagascariensis
TATACCAAACTGATTTTTACCAATTTTTTTAAGGCCTTTTACAGGTTAAACCGATTTTCTTATCAATTCTATAACTAGTTTTATATAATGCATCGAACTAAATAGTTTATTAATTTTTTTATTCCATCGATTTGTTCTATTTTTTAATCCATGAGATTTGCTTCCATTGATGAAAGATTAGTCCGTGTGTTTCCTATTGGGTTTGATAGGGTGACAAAAACTTTGGAAAGATGAAAAATTGGAAAAGTAGAAAAATAAAAAGATAGAAAACACAACTATTTTTTTCATTAGTATGCTTAGTAGGAAAGATAAAAAATAATTTCTTTTCTTTTTATTGCTTGAAATGATTGAAAAATGAAAGGAAAGAAAATAAAAAGTATATTATTTTATCATTATACCGATTAAAAGTTAAGATGAAAAAATAAAATTTAAAAAATAATGAGTAATCTTGTAAACATATCTACTTGACACGCACCACTCTCATTTTTTTTCCTTTTTTCTTTCTAATTTGGAGTGATTTATTTTTGTTAATAGGTGTGAAAAATAAAAATCTTTTCAATTTTCTTTTCTCTTCTTTTTTTCTAACCAAGCACACTCAAGATTCATTTTTTTCACTTTTTCACCTAATCAAGCACACCCTAAATGACCATAGATTACCATAAAGTATTGAACTTTCCTAATGATGCCTCAATTTGAGGTTGAGTTACAGTTTATGATAATATCAAATGAAAAAAATGTATTAAAAAAATTAAACTTTGGTGACATTTTATTTTAAAATACCCAAAACAAAGCACTTAATGACTACAAAAAAAAAATTAATGACAAAGAAAAATATACTTCAAAAATGATGTCTAGGGTAACTATAGAATGATATTAGAGGGTAGAAATAGATGGTGCAAGAGAAGGAGACTTAATAGTCTAATTTTTAATAAAAGAATTTAAAGCTTAAATGCTTTGGTATAAAGTAATAATCATAGTGGTTAGGCAATGTTATATTGTTCCAATGCTCCAAAGGCAATGCGATTTATTAGTTATTTTTAGTTGAAGGGATTACCCAATGTTAATGTTCTTGTTCGATTGTTAGTGGAGAAAAAACAAATATCCAATAGCTTGAAACAATTATTTACAGTAAGAATATTTCTGTACAAGCATCAAATGCAACCTTTAAATGGATGTTGGCTAAACTGTGAACCATTATCTTTTACTCGCAATATAATTGTTTACCCTATGGGCATGTCTTGTTATGTTCAATCATACTCTCCTTCTTCATTAAATGTATGGTAGAGGCTGAATAAATGAATTATCTAATAATGCGTTTAGGAAGTCTCTTTAGGCTAATCAATCTCCTAGGTTCCAGTTGCAAGTTACAAATTCTAATCGTAGCTTATGAACTTTCCAATCTTAGTTAAGAGGTGTGAAGAAAGAATCTCAGACACCGTAGTTACCAACCAAACCACACTCCTGTGATTGAACCTTTGTTGACGTGGGCTTAAACCTTGCATTAGCCAAAAATAGTAAAAGAGTTACTGATAAATTAAATAAAATAAATAAAGATTTTTAAAAGAAATAAAAAATTAAAAATGAATAACTTAAGGAATTCAAAAGGAAAAAAAGAGAAACTTATATGGCTATCGAGATATTTTGGTGACTTAGATGGTTGGAAATGACATTTTGAAAAAAAATTTCGAATGTGTTTTTTATTCCTTCTAGCCTAGCATCACTGGCAATGTCTTGAGAAAATTCCTAACCTTTTGCTTTTGCTCTACTAGTGATAGTGTCATTTTAAGATAATTTTCAACAGTATGATCATCTTATGATAACTTCCAATGGTGATGTACTATGTTGAAACATCCATTAACAGTAATGCCTTGAAATAACAATTGTAGCAACATCTTGAAGTGGTCATAGGAAATAACTTTTCTATGGAATTTGATGAAACATACATCCTTTTGGCAATGGTTCTCCAAAGCTTGAGTTTATACTTGCTTGTGGCCTTGTAATTCTCCTTTATTGGTGCATGAGAATCTATTTAAAAAGATTCTCATATAAGGCAAAATTTAAATATTTGTTTCTGTAAATAATCCATCATATAAGCACAACTTTCATACTAGTAATTCTTAATTGCAGCCTCCATATCAATTACGCTCTTTAGTAAAAGCTCTTTGTTAACAAAAGCCTCCTTGTTAGCAACTTTCGCTAATAGCTACATTCCAACATTCTAGTTCTCTAATGTTCCACTGCTCCTTTAACACTTTAAAGTTCGTCCACTCTAGCGCCATAACATTCTCTAATAGTTTGTGTAGCATGCAACAAAGATGACTTACAATACAAGTAGTAAAATGCACAACTATGTGAAAATTGTAAAGCTAACCTCGTAAGATTGGCTGAATTCTTGAATTTGCTCCACTTTTGGAATGTCCTTAAGAGCATTGCTTAGAATCTAAGATAAGTAAATTATTAAGAAGTTTGCTTCGTGATATTTCCTTGAAAATACAAGTTCTTTCCTTTACCGTTGAATAGATAATTCACTTTTAAGTGTGCTATCATGTAAACTTTATCCACTATCTATGACCCAAATATCAATCAGGTGTAACCTCTACATTACTTCCATTCTATACATTACCTTTGATAACATTACTCTGCTCACTACCCATTATTGGTGTTACTTTTATGTTAGTAGTCTTTTAATAACTTCCTATTGTATTTGTAACTTTCTTTAGTAACTTCTTTTAGTAGAATTATAAATAGAATTCCAAATGCTTTATTTGTTATTTTTTGGAAATTTGATAAAATTTTAGCTACTAACAATTTCCTGCAGTTATTGTAATTTTCACCACCCTTAGCCATGTACAGGCATTATCTTCAACATTTGCCACCGCACTTGTTCTTTGAGGTTTGCTCCAATCATCTACTTTGTCATCTTTCTTCGACAGTCTATTTTCTTATTTCTAATGTTTCTTCATCCCATAATAAAGAAACCTTTGTAATCATTTTTTGATAGCTTCCAACAATGATGTTATACATTGAAGCATCTACTAATAATAATATCCTGAAATGATAACCAAAGCAACATATTGGAGTAACCGTAAGAAATAACTATGCTATGAAATTTAATGAATCACACAACCATGATTTTCTCAAGGTTGATTTTACATTTATCTTTAGCCTTGTAGCATTATAAGAAATTCGACTTTTACTAGCATTTATAAACACTAGTAAAAGATCATAAAACTGTCACTATTGACATTGCTAGTGACTCTAACCATTAATGCTGGGATTATGCTTGTTTTTGCTAGCATGAGTTTTCCTGACACTTTAAAAGGTCGTTATATGTGAAAAACTTTTTCATGCATTTTAAAGTGACAGTAACAGTTATATTTACATTGAATTGATATATTAATTTACATATTTGTTGAATGAACTATATTGAAATTTAAAATCACCCTTAGAAATTAATAAGCTTTAAAAGCAGTTTAAATTGCCATTAAAAACTATGTTACCATAAAAAACAATCATTTATTTAAACATTCTAAACTTATTGTATAAGCTCTTTTGAGATTTTAAATCAATCTTAAATTATTATGTTTTATTTTCTTACTTTTTGGAAATGAATTTAAAAAACATAAATAAAGTATCATTTGGTGAGCAACACTAGTGAGTTCATTTGAATTATTATGTATAAAAGAGGAAAATGAGAAAAGTTAATAAACAATAAAAAGAGTTTAAAAAAATCAATCTTTTTTCTTTGCAAATAGAAGTAGTGACGCACCTTATCATATTCTTGCTAATAAAAATAATGAACTAATCTCCTTATTAGCTCTCTCAAATGTCCTTTTTGTTTTTTATCCAGCCTTTAGTTTCTTTAGTTGTTTCCAAATGTAGGTTTGCCTAACTTTAGGTTTACCTGACTTTCTTATAACGAGCCGCTTTTTTTTTAGCCTTTTAATTTAAGCTAGACGCATTTTCCCTCGCTTGATTTACTTCTTTATGAAATGCTTGCATAATAGAGTAAACATGAGAAAGATGAACATTTAGCTTGTAGAATAGAGTAAATAGCCAACTTAGACGTATTAGCAACAAGATCCAAGCCTTGAGGTATTTTACAATAAAACTTGTACATCCTACAAAGATCACCTATAAAGTGTCAACAAAGCCATATAATTATCTGATGTATACATTTGCTAAAGCAAACAACTAGAAAAGTAAGCATTGTTAGCAAAAAGAAAAAAACAAAAAACAAGAAAAAAGAAGATTAAACAATACTTAGTCATCTCTAAAAAAGGACCTCTATCCTAAATGCTCATTTTCAAATAGTCGATTTGCATACATAACCAATGGTTCCATGCATTTAAATTCTATTTTATTTTATTTTATGGTCCTAGGCTCCTGCAAACATCTATTACTACTAAATGACAAGAAAAAAGTAACAGTAGAAAATAATAATTACTCAACAATATTTTTGACACTTTTTTTTACTTGAATAACTTTTCTAGAATCACAGTTATATTTTTTGTTCCTTTACATTAATAAGCAACCCAGTTGCATAAACATATCTTCAGCTCTTGGAGCTGTTTTAAACCCTAGCATCTGGTGAATCTAAAGAGATTTAACATTAGATTAATAGGTTGACACTTTTTTGTACTCCATAAGGATTTTTTTCTTTTCATCCGAAATCCAAATCCAATTTAAAAGCAATCTAATAAAACCTTGATAAGGATGTTTAAAACTTTAGAATGCTAATTACCTTTTTATCAAGTTCCTAAAAATACCCTTGACAAACTTTAAACATATCCAACTTGGCTTAGGCCTTAAATTCCACTTGCCTAGGCCTCAAATTCAATTACTTTGCCAATTACTCTTCTTGGCTCAAAGCTTGAAAGTTCTTCTTTTCTTGCTTGGAAGCGGATGAGTGGTCGTATTCAACACCTAAGGCTAGTGCGCTAACGGCTTGCTCTTGTTGAGATAGTTTTACATGTATTGCTTTATACTTATTAATGCTTGCTTCACTTTGCCAAACACATATATATGTATCACTTAGAAGCTAAATGCTGTCAAGGTAGCTCTTGAAGCTAGGAAGACATACACCTAATTCTTAGAATGAGAAGTCTTATAAGCCTAGTCTCATGTAACCTCTCTACGAATAGAAAAGGTAATGAGAAGGTAAGATGATTTGGTTCTATATGTAACATAGATCAACATTTCATATCAAAATTAAAATTTGAAAATGCCTATTATAAAAGAAGTCAGTGACTAAAATCAAAGTGTCACTAAGCAGACTAAGAGTGCTATGTTCCTTCTTTAATGCCATCAAACTTGCAACTAAAAGTTCCAAATTAAGTGGAGCTACAGCTAGTTTTGGCCCACCAAACTTCGAGGGATACTAAAAGTTTCAAATTTAATGCCATCTAGCTATTTTGGCACTTCTCTAGCTTTAATTCTAACAAATAAGCCTACTATGATTTTACTAAATTCTAATATGGTCTTCTTTGCTTCAATATTAATAGACAATCCACTTAAAACAATAAATTCTTGTCGAAAAACAATTATTAATGGTTAAAACAAAAGAAGATTCAATGTTAAGTACTATTTCAAGGTTAAAGGTGCAAAGTAAAGATGCATACTTCCATCTTACTGGTCGTTTTAAAAATAGTTGCAAAATAAGCCTAGGGTTGTATTCAAATTTGTTGTTAAATCTTTCATATTTGAGATTGTCCTAGGTTTGAACAAAATATTACCATTGCTTGCAACCAAATTTAAAAATATTATTAATAGAAAAAAAAACCTAAAATGTAGTAGAGAAAATTTGAGTTATTTTAAACGAAGTCTTGAATTTTAATATTGTATTTTGATGCAAACATAGCAAAAATTAAACTTAATGTAGCTCTTATTGCATGTTTGATCACTTTTTTTAATATAAACTTTTGATTAAAATAAGCTTGTCAAGAACCATCTCTTGGTTTTGTTTTTTGAGTCTTAATCAAAAGTAAAACTAAAATCAATGAAGCTATTCAATTAATTTTCAAAATATGAAAATCAAAATTTTATCAAACAAGTAATAGAAACATGGTGATTATTTAAAATTTACTTGCAACATTACATTACTGATAAAAAGTGTCAAAACCTGACAAGTTAAAGACAGAATAGAAGCCTTCGTAAGATTACAAAAACTCATTTTGAATTGCTAATAATAGAGTAAGGAAAGGGATTTTTAAGCTTTGAATTGTTAAAATCAAGGGAATTTCTTATTAAAAATATGTGAAAATGAAATAAAAATAGCAAGTCAGACAAATTATAATGCCTCAAAAGTTTAAGTTCAAAATGGAAAGTAAATTTGAATTCCTATTCACACATTTAATTCATTCATCACTCTTACCATTTCCAAAATCATCAAAAAAAGAAACCTAAAAAATCTAATCAAATGAATCACTTCAATTTTATCATATTGTCTCTCATATGAAAGTAATTGAGACACCTAAAATTCTAAATTGGAATTTGAACTCTTTCCCATATCTGATTAACCGAAAGTGATTCCAAAATAGAAAAAAAATAAAATGGTACAAATCTAAATTGAATACACAGCTTACGTTAAAAACTGTCATGATCGACGCAAGCTGAGAATGAAGATGATGAGACTAAAGCTAACAGTGGTTATGGTGAAAGCAGAGTTGATAGTAATGGAGATGAAATGCTAGGGTTTGAGTTTGAAATTAAGGGAAATATGATTGAAGAGGGAAAAAAAACAATTTGAGAAAGCAACTTTGGAGGAAAAAAAAGAGAAGTAAAACTGAGAACAAATTTTTACCCGAATGGGTTGAATTTTTTATGCCATTTATTACTTCATTAACAGTGGCAGTGTTTTTACGCTAGTAATAACATATTGAAAAGGAAAACATCAAGCGCTTCTGGTAACCATCAAAATTAAATTACCCTTAAAAATAATTTTCTTTGTAGTGTAGTTTCCCTTCATTAGTTTTTTTTTCTAAATTGATACTTTTAAACTTAAATTATATTTATTGTTATTTCTTTCCAATGTGTGTCTTCGAGCATAAACTCCAACTAAGAAATGGCTTGATTAACTACGGCATGTCATAGCTAGCGAAAGAAATGAAATGGATCAAATATGGGCAATATCATTAGCAAGTCTTCTCCTGAAGCTAGCCGTGATAGGAAATGGATATGGTTGAGTGCATGTGAAACCTATGTACAAAAAGAAAAAGAAGTTATTGAAGAGAAAAATCCAAAATTGGGCATCAACACAAAAAAGTGAAGAAAAGAATAAAGACAAAAGAAAATTAAGGATTTGCTAAAAAATTGAAATGTGTTTTGCTATTTTAGTTTAGCTTTTAAACTAGAAATTAGAAAAAAAAAAAGAACAAAAAATGCCTGTGTATTATGCCCAATACCTCAATTAGGTCATTTTATTTATTTATTTTTTGTTTAAAGCTTAAGAGAAGAGATGTCAAATATATCATGTTCTGGGCCACTTCACATCTATTATTATTGAACCATCTGGTTCAATTGATTGAATCGAAAACTAGAAGATCGATTGGTTTGACCTTCAGTTCAGTTTTTTATTCCTTGGTTGCCACTTCCTCTCCTTCTTAATGTTCATTATAAGAAAAAGATAACAAGTGATGGGCTCCAATAAGGCAACATTTCTAGTGACAATACATTATAAAACAATTTCACAAGTGATGGAATAATGTTAGTTGGAATTTTGATATTTTGATATTAAAATGAACGGTTGGGCCTGGTGAAATTTTGGTATTTAATAGATGTAGATTTAAGCTTAGAGACAGTTTATTAAATAAGATAAAGAGATTTTGCTAGGCTGTAATTTGACATAATTTTAGACTCAATCAAAATTCGTTTGTCCCTTATAACTCTAATTATGTTTTCGTTGGTTATAATAACCAACGAGATCACGCTACATTCAACGGTTTCATTCCATTCTAGCATTTGGTTTGCATGAGTCTTCCATGGAATGCTGAGCTTTTATGTGGTAAAATCACTAAATAGCTATTCTAGCTTCACCTTTAGAATATTTATTCGGTAATGATAAGAAATAAGTCAAAAATATTACTTTCCAAAATACCCTTCAATTAATCATCAAAATCTAAATCATTCATTACCTTTATTCCTTTTTCGGCAACATGGTCGGCAACTACAACACCATTATAGCCATAAAAACTCAAGGGTTAAAAAAATAAAAAATTGATAGAAGAGAAATTTTCTCTCTCCTAGGGTTTTAGGTTAGGATTTTTCTAGAAGGCTTCATGGCTTCAAATTTTTTGGAGAGTAAGTAAAAGGGGGAAAAACATTCTATAAAACTAACCCTATTAAAGCAATAGAAAAAGGATTTTTGAATTTTTTTTGTGAAATTTAGGGTTAGATCTACACTTTTAAAGGTAAATTTAAAAGAAAAAACTACTTGGATAATGAAAAGAGAACGCCAGTTTATGAAATTTGGGTTCAAAAAGATGTCGATCCTTAGTGACTAATAGTGACAAATGATGGTAGAGGCAACCAAAATTTAAAAATAAATGGTGATTTTTTGGGGAAAAAAAAGAACTCAGGTTCAAAAGTTTGAATTTTAGAAAAAGAGGTAGCAAAGTAGAAAAAGATTGGACAGAAAAAAATGAGAGAGAAAAATTTACAGGTACTTGTAATAAGGGAAAAATTAACAAAATACAATTTAAACTAAATTTTTAAATATAAAATATTTTTAAATATTATTAAAGTTAAAAAATATTCAAAATTAATAAAATACTATTTTAAATTTTTTTAAAAAATATTTTTTAAAAAAAGCTTGACAATGTTATTTGTAATTAAATTTAATTTTAGCTTTTTTTTAAATATATATTTAAATATAAGGAATTATTTATAATAGCTATTTCAAATAGAATATTGTTAAAATATTTTACCAAATAATATTTTTTAATATTAAATGTTTTACTAAATAATTTTTAGTATTATTTTAAATTATGTTAATATTATTTTATAACCATTAAAAATAAGTTTACTTTTATAAATAAATATATTATTTCTTTAAATCAAGTGTAAAATGGTTTTTTATATTTATTCCTTACATATTCCTCAACATAATTTTAACTAATCAAACAAAGTAATAATACTCTTTTATTCTATTCAACCAACCAAACTGTACAATACTTATTCTTTTTTTATTTTGTTTCGACTGAATAACTATTTGATTCTCCTTTTATTTCATTTCCAATGAACAAAATGTAACATAATTTATCTTACCTTAACTTTTTCTTATTTACAGTAGTAATCTTGGATGGATAGATAGTAGACTTGTTCATGAACTTAGCCACCCATTTGGTCTAGTAAGCTTAACTCATAGAGGTTAAGCCTTATACAAGAATTTTAGTAATTTGAATTAATTTAGTCATACTCGAATTACTATTTAATAAAATATTTTTATTTTAAATTTAATTATAATATAAATATTAATACAAAAATTAATATAAAATATTTATTAAGATTTTAATATTATTTAAACAATAAAATAAATCCTTCAAGCATGTGTAAAAAGAAAAGAAAGAA
Source organism: Adansonia madagascariensis (assembly GCA_038381835.1). Classification (NCBI taxonomy): domain Eukaryota; kingdom Viridiplantae; phylum Streptophyta; class Magnoliopsida; order Malvales; family Malvaceae; genus Adansonia; species Adansonia madagascariensis. The sequence goes on from JBBYHL010010121.1 coordinate 9,568, forward strand.
ATTTCGAGTTGCGGTCAATCTAACCCTACAGGAGAGGTCTAATAGACAAGTTCAAGATCTATATTAAAAGTAGTAGCGACAGCCCTGAACTAGAATACAACTTTTACTTTTACTCTTAGCATTTCAAACATTTGCTTTTATAATTGATGTATGCTTCTTAGTTATCTTTGGATTTGTTGACATTAGAGAGAAGACAAATATACAGCACAAAAAAAAAAGGGAAGCATGATACAAAAATAATATGAATATATAAATGTGTTAAATTTTATATAATATAAATTATTTATATATTAAAATTTATATAAATTATATAATACCTTAAACACGATTATTATACGTAAAAATATAAGAATATAACGCGAATAAAAAGTTGAGTTGGAATTTCTTCATCCACTAATATATATATATATATATATATATATATATTCTAGAAATATGCATGTCCATTTCATAGGTGGAAAAAATATTTTAAAAGAAAAATAAATTATATATGATAGTCTTTTAAGAGTAAATGGGTAGATTTTAAGAACAATTTGTAGTTTCTTTTAGTTATTAATTTAAAAAAAAAAAGAGAGTTATAAATATTAAATTTATTTAATTTTTTTGTAAATTTATAACTTAGTTAGTATCACTTAATTTGTAATAGCAAATTCAACCATCCATTTAATAATTAGTCTATAATCTATAACCAAAATATCCATTGTTGTTTATTACATTATTAATTTTGCCACTTAAAATATTTTTATTATTGATAAGATTTATCACGTTTATAAATAAGAATTTTAATTCTATTAAAAGATTTGTTTAGATGCATTTTTTTTATAATAAGATTTATCACATCTATAAATAAAAATCTAAATCTATTAAAAGACTTTGGTTAAATAAATTTATTATATAATAAATAAAATTAGTTAAAATTTTAAATTGAATTATTTTATCTTTAAAGTTATAATTTTTTATAAACCGAAAAAAGTAAAAAAAAAATTGTTATATTAATATAATTTTAAATGTTAATGAAGATTTTAACTATTCATGCAACATGTAACTTTATATTTATATATAAAATTTATAAATAAATATTTTTTATAATGAAAAATATTTCATATTATATTATAAGTAGTAATAAGATTTATTTCATTCTTATTTATGATTTTGTGATATAAATATTAATAAAATTAATCACTGAAAATTTTAGTACCATGATAATTTTTTAGAAAAAAATTATTGAAATATTTTCAAAATTACTTTTAAAAATTAATTATAACTCTTAAGAAGTTGGATTCTATCAAACAACAATTATAAAATTTGTGTTTATTAACTAACTAAATCTCATTTCATTATAAATATTATGGCTAATTTTAATTTTAATTTATTCCTTACGTAAGCTTTTGAAAAGGTTTGAAAGCTTTAATTTTTTAGAATAGATAACTGTTCAAGTTATTTTTTCGCCTCTTTTGGTTGGCACGGTAACTTAAATTTTAGTTTTGACCAAATTATTTAAAATGATTTTTTTAATTTTTTTCTTTTTCTTTAAAAGTTTTATAATAAAATTTTAAATTATATTCTTATAGTATTTCTTTTTTATTTATATTTATATTTTTATATAAATAAATATAAAAATTTTATGTAACATAAATGTATCGTATTTTAAATTATAATGTACTTGCATATGTCAATAAAAGTCATGAACATTTATTACCTTTCATGATCTAATCATTTTTGTTAGACGTGACAATTGGGCGAGTTCAGGACGGGTCATTTCAGGTTTGAATTTTTTTGAGTTCAGGCTGATTTGGATTCGGGCCAGTTCGGGTTCGGGCCTATTCGAGTTTGGGCCTATTCGGGTTTGAGTTTGGGTTCAGGTCGGGTTCGAGTTTAAGTATAGTTTACATTATTTTTTTATTTGATGTTAAATGTAATCACTTTTACGTAATTTTGAATTCTAAGCCTAGGCACGAATTTGGCCCCATCTGGCTTGAAAAAATTTATTTCAGTTCTATGGGCCTATCCATGGCCCAAAAAATTTTTGAATTCTAAGCTTAGGGCTGAATTTGTCCTGGCTGACCTATTTAAGTACAAATCATTATTCATAATATTAAAAAATTATTTTTATATTAATATTTACATATTTTATAATTAAATTTAAATAAAATTATTAGTTTATTTAAAAAAATACTATTTCAGATCGAGCATATTTGAAACTTAAAATCTAAAACCTAGGCTTAATCATGCAGGGTCTATTATGTTGGGCAGACTGTCTGGCCTATGGACAGGTCATCGGGCAAGTCTAGTTGCTAGTTTAATATGTGATTTTTTTTTTCATTTTTGATATGGTATTATCTATTATGGCTTTAATATTTTTTAATTTATTTTATTACTTTGTTATATTATTATCAGA
>JBBYHL010010141.1:0-11961 GCA_038381835.1 Adansonia madagascariensis
AAAACTTGTATAAATTGTCTCTAACAGGTTTTTGTAATATAAGAAAAAAGTCAGAATTTTACCCACAACTTTGACAGTAATACAAGACTTCAAGGAAAAAGTTTTTCCTTTCAACTGGTGAAGTTCCAGATTAGAAGCATCAAGGCAACTCAAGGAGGATTCCAGACCAGGTTTCCTCTCCTCCAAATCCTGGAGAAGTAGGCAGTTTTCTTTCTTCAACATTCTTAACTCACTTTGTGCTTCTTCAGCTTTTTCTTGTAGAAAAGACAACTCAATTTCCCACTCAACGAAGAGCTGCTCTTTCAAACATGCATCTAATTTTGAAAATATCATTTCTTTTTTTAAACCATCAATGACGGCATAAGCATTATTAAGCTTTTCCTCAGACTCAGCAAAGTGGACAACCATTTGTTCCATCTCTGATGCCAAAATAAGAGACTCGAAGTCTTTCATGCATAAGTCTACCATGGAAATCTCATCCTGAGATTCGAGAAGCTCTTCTTTATCTTTGAGCTGCCGCTTTTGATCAGGAAGGGAAGCTACAAAATTTGTTTCACTCAAATCCAATTCCTTCATCAGAACTGTGAGCTGAGATCCCATGCAGTTAGACCTTTGCAACAAAACTTCCTCTTGAAACTGTAAATCAGATATCTTTTTCTCAAAAGTGAGTAATTTGACACTAAGCTCATCAGTTTCCTCTCTCGTCTTTGATATTAGATCAAAACTGTTCTTAATATCAGCTAGGAGGTTCCCCTTAATAATTCTACACATTTCAAGCTCTCCTGTTGACTTGGAATTGTGCTCTCTTAAATCAACTATAGCAGCATTCGACTCAGACAAGCCATGCTGAAGCAAACCATTCTCCGCATTCAGCCCTGTCAATGTTTCCAGCAGAATTCGCATTTGACACAGGTGAAGCACCGACACTGCACCATCCTTCACAATTATCTCTGACCACAGATCTTCAAGCCATGACAGTGCTAGCTTCACTGAATCAAACAACTGAGTTTTAAGGCAATGGGAATCACAATCTACGGTCGCGACATTCTGAGAGAAAGCAGTTTTCAACTCAGTGATGAGACCATCCAGTTCAGCAACCAGATACCTTGTCTTTGTCAAACTTGAGCTAAACTGCTCTTCAATGTCTTCAAGTTGCTGATCCTTTACAACATTAATGGATAGCAAGCTTTGTACAAGATTAATTAGTGCATCCCTCTCCTTGACTAGTGTGGCTTCCACTTGCTTCAGCCTATTAATATCAAGCTTCATGGAATCGTTAGCAATCATGAGCTCATTGACCATAATATCAGCTTTTGTTATGGTATCTTGTGCCTCCTTAAATTTACCAAGAACACAACAGTCCTCTGCAGCTTTCTTGGTTGCAATTATCTTTGCATGACCAACTTCATGTTCAAGAAACTGCCCAAAAGGATTGAAAAGTAAACTATTGATAAAACTAAATATTCTTTTCTTCTAGTTTGTACGGATAAAAGCAGTGTAGGAATATGTGGGCTTACATTTCTTTGCCCAAACTAGCATATCAGTTGTATTTGAGCACTTAAGTAAACCTTTTCTTTTTGATCAGTTCAACCATTCAACAGTTGTTCTAGTTAAACTAAGCCATACCATCACCTACTTTTATTATTCTCTGCCAAAGTGCTTGTTTATACATGGCCAAACCAGCTAAAATAGAGTGATGGACTGGCCTACAAACTAAGAATTCGACTCAAAATTAATGGTAAGAAAAAACTAACTTCTGAAGTTTGAACCTGGTTACCTTTCAACAACACCTAGAGAGACACATGAAAAACACCTGAAATACTTTTACATGGTTCCAACAATATAAAATTAAAAAGTTACACAGTTTACCTCTCTTGTCTGGCACCAAATAGTTCTGATTTCCTCCATGGTGTGCTTAACCGTATCTATTTTATGATCGACAGCAATCTTGAGTTCCAACAGCTTTTCAAAGTCATTCATCATTTCTTCCAGAGCAAGCGCATGTGTTGCAAGGCACCTTAGGCTTTCCTTGCTCTGTTTCTCAAACAAATGCATCTCATCTTTTTCATTGCATATCTTTCCCATCTCAGCTTGCACCTCTTTTAAGCTATCCATTGCCGATTCTATTTCCTTTTTCAGAAGAATAATGGTCAGTTCTCTGTCACACACGTTCTTGTAAGTTTTGTCAGACTCTATACATTTGAAGGAACAATCAGATATATCAGTTTCCAGGTCCTGAAATGAGTGCAAGTCCTTGTTATGTGTCCCTATGTGTGACTGCAATAACATCCAGGTGTGGCAAGAAATCGATCACCCTTTTCAAAGAATAATACAAAAGAAATTAAATATCTGCAGCAAATAAGCTGTCTATCAGAATTAGAAACAAAGAGCATTAGCTTACCTGTCTTTCAACACTGCCACCATCAGATGTATAAAGCCTTTCTCTAACACTTCTTTCAGGACTTCTGTCACAATCTCTATACAAGCCAGTATGATCCCTGAGTGCAGATACACCAGCTCTTATCTCAGATAGCTTCTCTTGTGTCTTCAAAATGTCATTCTCTTCCATATCATCAAGCTTTTGTTTCATAGCATTAGCACGCTGCTCCTCCACCAACAGCCTCTGCCCAAGTTCAGCGCAAGCTTCCTCTGACTTTGCAACTTCATTTTTCAGGGAATGAATATGTTTTTTTGCTTCTTCAATCATGGTAACTTGGTCCTTGAGAATAGCATCCTTACTTGAGATAATCTCCACTGATTCTGCGAGTCTTAGGTCCTTATTCTTCAATGTATTAAGATGATTAAGGTTTGCCTCTGATAATCTATTCACAAGTACAAAAGCAACAGTTGCACAAATAGATGCATTTCTTAGGTCTTCTTCAGCCATCTTCATTTTTCCCTCCAGCTTTGACATGATAGAAGTTTTTGCATTCAATTCTGTCTTCAGTAGAGTAATTTCTTTCTCCTTGCCATTGCATTCTTGCTCCTGTGCCTCATTGATAACAAGTGCAGCATCCCTCAAAGACTTCAGCATGCACTCCAGCTCACTTCTTTTATCTGTTGCTTCCTCTAGGCATCTTCCAAGCTCTTCAATTAATAGTTCCTTTTCCGAGAGTATTCTGACCATCCTAACCACTTGCTTAGAAATCCCAATCCTTCTTTGTGGAAAGGAACTGGAAATGAAGTCCAGTTGATCGGAGGCATCAACAAGGTCCTCATGGCCATCAGCAAGTATATTTTCAATCTCAGAACCCAGCAGCTCCCATTCTTCCGATAATGTTCTTAGTTCCCCATCTTTCATTTCAAGCCTTCCAAGTAACTTTTTATTATCTTCAGTCAACGTACATACTTTTTCTTGCAACTCCTTCAACTCAGTTTCTAAAATGGTGGCACCCTTTTGGGCCTCCGTCTCTTTCAAATGACAGTCATGGACTTCATGCTGAGGAATAGCAAGTTCTTCCTGCAAACAGACAATAACCTCAGCAGTTTCAGCTTCAGCCTGCTGATGAATTTCATCCATTTCTTCTTCATTAGATGCCTGAAAAGCACAACCACTTTGGTACCAGATATTCATTTCCTTCGTCTTCTTGAGAGAATTGTGCATCCTCTTCAATTTCAGCTGTAGGGTGGAGTCGTCACTCTCAATCTTCTGAGATGGTGGGTGATTGCTAAAAGCTCTACCGGAAAGTTGCTTTTTCAGGTCAGCAATTTCAACTTCTTGTTCACTCAAAAGCTTCACAAAATGACTATTGTTTTTCCTCAAGTCCTCCATCTCATTGATTGATGAAAATTGTTGGGACTCAAGTACTTCAATTACAGACTTTGCTTCTTTTAGTTCGCTATTTGCATCTTCAACTTGTTTGCTCAGCAGCAAAAGTTTTCCTTTTGCCACCTCAAGATCTCTAGTCAAGCACTTTGCCCTTTCTTCAACTTCCCCATGCGATGTTTTCTCTTCTTGGAGAATAATCTTCAGTACTTCCAATTCCAACTGCAAAACCATAATTTGCTCCGCATTTGTAGTTGCCTGAATTGAATTAATCTCCTTTGACTCTCCATTTCGATCTGAACCCTGAAATTGATGCTTACTTCCTCTTGTTAGCAGGTAGATTACAGAAATTTTACAAAAGGCAACAAATGGCTGGTCAAATATAACCATATTGCTAGAAAAATAGGTATAGTTTGATTTGACTCAAGTCAATAATCCTAGCATCTGCATATCTTTTCTTCCATACTAATTGAGATCCCATAACCTGAAACAACAATAATAGCAAAACTGATAGTACCTTTATGGTTTTGATGTTGCCATCCAGATGACAACAGGAAGACTTGAAGCTATTCAACATAGTATGTAAATCATTAATTTCTCTGCAGAAGATGCAAGAAAATTTTGCCTCAAAAAGCAAGAAAATGCATCCAGCAGCTAATGGTTTCTATCATCAGAAAAACAAAAAAAACAAAAAAAAAAAGTCATGTTCTTGCTTAAAAAAAGAACCAGATCCCCTGACCTTCTAAGTTTTGCATTGTCCTCTAAACAAGAATTAAGATTGTGCCTGCATTCTTCTAACTCACTGGCAGTGCTTTTCAACTGAAACAATGAAAAAAGAATGGCATATAAGTCCCAAAGACTATTCCTAAATGTATCCTTCGGCACAACAAAAAACAAACCAACCTCTAACTGTAGAGAGTTATTTTCTTTGCTGATCCGAACCACTTCCTGCATTAGAAGAACAATAAAATAAATTCAAGATATCCAACATCTTAAACTTTTAGGCCTCATTTCCATTCTATAAAGATTAATGTAAACAAAAATCAACTTATCCTTCTCAAATCAAATAAGTTTGGATGAGAAAAGCAATAAACTATAATAGGTAGTGTGTAGACTATAGAGTGAACCTGCAATTGATCATTTGAGCTTGGATTGCTATGATGCTTAGACTTTCCATCAAGAAACTGAAGCAACTGCAATATAGAAGACCAGAAGTACAGATTCTCCAAACAAAAGAAATCAAATGGAAGAATAACAAGATCTTGGGCCGGAATTAGGAATACCTGATCCCGCAGTTTGGATATTTCCTCCAAGAGTATCTCTCTTTCTCCTTCTTCGTAGAATTCTTGAAATCTACAAGTTCCACAATTAGAATAAATAGCAAAGTAATTCATCAAATACTGAAACTGTCATCTGTTTTCAGAAATACCTTCTAAGTTGGTCTAAAAGCCTTATATTCTCTAAGGCAAAACGAGTTACTTCAGGATTTTTATCAACTTTAGCTTGAAGTAATTGGATCTCTTCAGAGAGTGCTTTATTCTCTTCGAATAAAAAAGAATCTGTAGGTAATGCGCCACGAACAAGTGACTCCATCCTTTGAATCTTGTCTTCCCGAAACCTTAGCATCATTTTAGTGCTTCTGGTGTCTTCCTCTCTTTGACGAACCTATAATATATTTAGTGTAGAAAAATTAAGACAACAGTTTAAAATGGAACAAACTCGGAAATCATGAAGCAAAAGACTTCAACAATTACCAAACGATTCAATTGTTCAATCTCTGCTTCAAGCTTCTTGATAGAAATTTCTGCCATTTCCTCCCTTCTCAAGGCACCAGCAAGTGTTGACTCAAATGATTTTAACTGCAAAAATTTTCAGAGTTCAAACGAGATCATAATATTAATACACTTATTTGACACTCCATTAAAGAAAATATATATATATATATACATATATATATATATATATTGCAGCATAAGCCAACTACCTGCTTAGTCGACATTCTCACAATGCCTTCGGATTCATATCCAAGTAAATCATTAATTTGTTCTTCACCCATTTCATACGTGCTATTATCAGAAGGATTTTCTTCCAATTGCGTTGTGCCACTGATTGTTGAACCAAAAGACAGAGTCCGGGAGACATTCTGACGTTTAAGAGCAGAAAGCTCTTCCTGTTAAAGAAAACCGTTTTCATTACAGATTATTCAATTTTCCTGAAACTAGAAGAAAATAAATTATGATGAATTCACCACACCTTAAGAAGCTGTATCTGGTTTTGTAGTGCAATGACATCCCCAGTGGAATCTTCATTCACCACAGCCTACGTCATTGACAGGAGAAAATTTAATACTGAAAAACTGAAGTATGTTTATAAATATGTAAGGAAACTACAGCATACAATAGGAAATAAACTCACATTGTTTTGAATTAATTTTGCTCGCTGTGCAAACTTCAGAGTGTTCAGTGTTTCAGTTGCACAGCTGCAAGAAGATGGAACATAAAAATAACGGAAGTTGATCAGAGTTATAAATAAGTAATCAGAGTTGTCATAGTTAGTCGTTTACAAGTTGAAATGCTTCGAAGTGTCACAAAAAGAAACCAACCAGATGGAAGGGCTGACGTTAGCAATTATCATTGTTTTAGAATTTCCTCCAAGTGAATCCTGTATTATATTTAATGTCAAATGTTAAATCACAACCAGTAACGCAAAGCAGTTAAGAAGAAGAAAATAGTGAATCAGAAACTGACCTGAAGAAGAAAGGTGAGCTTTGAGTCCCTATATGGAATGTGTCGTGGCTTTCCATTAGCCACATCCACAAGAATCATAATTACGTGACTGCAAACAATATATGCAGCAAAAAACTATATATTAAAAATCATCACTTTTTGTTGAAGGAAATGAAAATGGTTTAAGTACCCTAATGTGGACAGAGATTTGTTTATGCTAGCTGCTTCCTTTAAACGCTCACCCTCAGCACCAGAAGTTTTCTGCCTATAGTAGAATAATGTCAAAAAGACAAGAATCTCGGCATAAAAATGCAAGCTAAAATATATATAGTTCAACAAAATGGTGTATGCCTCACCTTTCTGAACCAGCAAGATCAACGAGGTTTAATCTTGCAAACCGTAAATTAGTTGTGGAATCTTTTTCCCATCTGCTCTCAATTACGCAAGTGAAAACACTATGTGAGCGACTGCTCTCCCTGTTCATATTTGTTGCTGCAACTTTCCTATTTAAAGAACCCTGTGCACAAAAAGAACACTAATTTAAAAGAATATATATATATATATAATGGAAAGAGAATGGACAGAGGTTTGAGCAGCGGTTTCCTAATACCCAAATTGATAATGAATTAAGGATTGTAACCTGAGTTAAAAGCTTCAAAATATCGCTCACAGTCTGAACTTCAAATTCAGAGAGATTTTCCACGTACACTCCTTTCTTAACATCTTCTCTCACCTACAAATTAAGAATGGCAAAATGAAAAATGGCTGAAACAAATTAATGGTAAACAGAAAAGAATAAACTTACAAGCAAATTAGTAGCGGAGGGATCAAGAAGATCTGTTATTTGTTCATTATAAATCTCGAGGAAAGAACACTTGCAATTGTATTTTAACTTCTCATCTCTTCGGATTTCCTCTTCCTGTAATGAGAGAGAGAGAGAGAGAGAGAGAATGATTCACGACAATGGTTTCCAATCTTATGTATTAAACCGAAAGGTGACCATAAAGATATTCGGAAGAGAGACAATTACAGCTTGAATTCTTGCAAACAAAAACTCAAATATCCGCGGTGTCATTCCCCGTTGTGGACTTGGCTTGAGTTCCAAATTTTCGATCTCACCAAGCATTGTATATGTCTTTCCACTTCCTGTCTGCAGGTCCAAACCCAGTGATGTCAAGCAAACTGATATAATTCGGAAGAAAGATATAAATGTTTGTTACATCATTGGCTTAGGTTATTAAAATTGAATTAAACAATCAATTGCAAAATTTGGATACTACTGTACGATACCACTGCCTATCTTACCTGTATCTCATGATGGAAAGGTAGTAATTGATGCATGGTTGCATATCTTTTCACAGTTTACAATGAGCAACAAAAGCTACATAACAAACAAAATAACTTTCTTTCAGGTAGGACAAAATTTTGACTTTTTCTTCTCTTTTGGCAAGGTAGGGCTCCCAAGAACAATCCTAGTACTCAAGTGAAGTTAGCATGCACACATTTGACACTACAAGTGTGCCCTGCCATATTGACACTTAAGCTAGGGTACCTGGACAGCTACTACATTATCATTGCATCATTTCAGACATAAACAACTTTGTAGGAAACACGAAACACTTGAATAGCATGAGATTAGAGTACTCAAAACTGATGTAACGGTTTCATAGAATAGTTAATAAATACATGTCAAAGCAACAGATACAAGAAACCAAGTCAAGTGTTGCACCTCCATTTTCCTCAGCTACACATGCCATAATATTAATTCTAGTTACTTCATATTACCTAACATGTGAAGAAGAGTATGCTGTTGCCTTTTTGCATTACCAACGAAAAGAAAAATGATATCAAAATATCCTAGGCTTCAGGAAATTACCTGGCCATAGGCGAACATACAGCTGTTATAGCCTGATAAGCAATTTTCCACCATTGGCAGACCAGCCATCCTAAAAAGAATTTCCTGCAACACATAATGTGTTGAAAAAAAAAAGTTCACAGGAAACCAAAATCTTTTATCCTAGAAATGTTAATTTTTCTGTCACCAAACCTGGTCTACCGTTTCACATGCCACATGATCAAACATGAATCTTGCTTCTGGTTGCCCAATCCAAGTGATGCTTTGAGAACTTTCTTGCTTTAAGCATCTGTTATAGCCATGTGTGCTCTTCTCCATGCCATTGAGAGGACGGACACGAATAAGGACCTAGGTAAGTTTTAATTAATCATCACCACAAACAGAAAATAAGTCCAGAATTTTCCTCAATTAGCACAGTGAAAGATAAGCCTGTGCAATTAACACAACATTCTTTCCCGTTTCTATATATTATAGATTAATATAAAAATGGATTTTAGAATGAATTACTTGTACATTGTGATCCATCCAAAAAGATGGGTCTTCCTTAAGGTCGAAGTGAGGAACTTCAACAGTATTCACAACAGTATGCGGACCACTAGAAGAAGAACTAGGCACTCCTTTATACAATGCAGCGAAATTCCCTCCACGCATCCCTCCATTCCCATCAAATTTATTCCTAAAACCCGAAGTCGGAGGCTTACTAACACTCTTTGTTGGCGTACTCTGAGTCGAATTGCTCTCTGAATAACAACTCGAGTTGATCCTCCCTATTCGCCTACTCACCCTTGGCGTCTTATTCGTCATTCCCCCATTTCGCAAATCAGAATCAGAAGCCTCCTTCTTCGCCCAACCAAAACTATTCTTCGGCAAGAACCCATGTTTATCTGGGGTTTTAAGAGGCAAAGTCGAATCGGGCAGTACTTTAGCTTTGGGCTTAGTTGGAGTTCTATCGATTCGGCTTCGAAAACTTCCTTCTGGTTCTGGCTTAGGTTTTGCCGTTGGATCTTGAATCGTGTTGAGAGGAGCCCTACTTGATGCATCATTACTACTAAGTTTAGAAGCTAGTGAGTCTCTAGGGTTTACAGGAACATTCTCGACTTCCTCGTCCTTGCTCGAGTTCCTCCTCAGAAACTTAAAATCTCTCAACATTCTAATAAATCAATGCATAAAAAAACTTTTAAAAAACCAAAAAAAAATTCAAAAAAAAAAAAATCATGAGAGTTTAAAATGCTCACCTAAACGTGGAATTGAAAAAAAAAAAAAAAAAAAAAGAATCGGAAGTCGTCTTCCTGAAACTATTTTCTTGATTAAAATTAAAAAAAAAAAAAAGAAACTACGATTTCATGTTAGATCTTGGTAGATTATGGAATTTGCTGCCCTGTCTTTTTCTGGCTTTTTCAAGGGGTTTGGGGCGGGTGTGGAGGGGGGGGGGAAGGGGTTTGAAATTCAGGCAAGTAAGATTATGTAGATGGACGGTGAAGATTTGGTTTTAAGATTTTGGAACGTTGGCGGTTTTCGAATTTTCAATTTGGGAAAAGGGACTTGGGGTCAAAATGGGAAAAGTGCGAGAGTATCATGTGCAATTATAGCATAGACTTCTAAATTTTCGCAACGGCTAGCTTATTTTAACGTGGCTTTCATCTGTAGCCTGTGTGTGCAGGATAGCTACTCCTACGTCTTATTTTACAAAATAATTATTTTAATTATTCTTTTTTATAATCTTATAGTTGTTATCCCAATACTATATATTCACACTAGATTTTATGTATATATATATATATATATATATATTTAAATTTAAAAATAAAAAGGTAGTTTTTTTAAATAGAGTAGTCATTTTTTAAATTAAAAGATAACGAAAAGAGAGAATAGTTTTTAAGTAGTTATTTTGTTAAAATTAAAAAATTAAATATTTTTTACTTTTATATAGTATAGGTAATTTTAATTTGAGTTTTATATAATTTTTTAATTGAGTTAATGTCACCTGATTCGTAACACTAAACTTAGTCAAAGGTTTTACATATAACTTTATTTTGATACATCTATGAAAGTGGGTAAGATTATGCATAAGTCGATTCAAACCGACTTAATTGATGAAATTTGATTAATTCGGTTTGGTTAAGTTGGTTTAATGGTAATATCATTTTTTTATGTCAGTTTATTTGATTAATTCGGTCAGTTATCGATTAGTAAAATTATTAACCTAATTGACTAAATTAACCGAACTTTTAATATTTAATATTTAAAAATGATATATTTGAATATATTAATAGTCCAATTAAACCTATACCCAAACCAAATATACAACCCACTAGCCAAGATCCAATAAATCGATTTGACCGAACTAATCGACTGTACCAATTGAAATTTGGTCGGTTCAGTTAATTCAGTTATGGTCAAAAAAGTTGATCGGTTCGATCGATACCTCTAACTAAATCGGTTAATTCGGTTTAAAGTTTTTATTGACCGAATCGACCGAATGCACAGTCCTAAAAGTGGGTAAAAATTTTTCTTTTATTTTACTGTTTTGAAAAATAATACATTAAATTAAAATTTAAAAAGATTGGATAATTTTTAGCACATAAAAAATGGGAAGCTATTTAATGGGAAATTATTTTTCAATTGGGTTTTTTTTAAAATAAAAAGAAAAATAGGATAGTTAATTATTATTTTAAAGAAAAAAGATAAAAACACCTTAATTTAATATTTATTTTTAAAAAATATATTTGAGTTTTTTTTTAACTTTCTTAACTGAGTTAGTATGCGGTTAACTTATGATACCAACTCAGACATTCATTTAAAAATAAGTATTTTTAAATTTGTATTAATATTAACACAGTTTTTTTTGTAAAAATTTTAAGTAATTTCTTTTGATCAAATTGGTGTTTTTGTTAATTTGTTACACTAACGCAATTAATCTCTATGATATAATATAGATAATCAAATAATTTTGAACAAAAAGACATTGTTTCTATTAGTAGTATAATTTATTGATTAAAAAATTAGATCGAATTGACCACTAGAATTGGTTAACTTGGAGACTAATGGTATGTTTGGATCGTATATTTAAACAGGCATTAATCAAACGGGGATAACTAGTTTAATCAGTTAAAAACCGATAACGATCGAATTAGGCAAGTAAAAAAATCATTTTAAGTATATTATTTTATTTATAATTACTGAGATTTTAAAGTTTTAACTTTACAGTTTTATATTAAATCCCATAACCATTAAAATGAAAGATTTTATTGGCTATTAAAAATATTTAATATTAATTAAGGTTAGATAGATGATGTTAGAACACCACCAAAATAGGAGATTTCTATTTGACTTATTAAATAAGAAAATCCAAGACAAGATTGCACAGTTATTATTATTATTATTATTATTATTATTTCTCAATAATTATATTTTTATTTTATAAAATAAATCATAATTTGAAAATAAAAAAATTAAAGATATTAAAATTAAATTTTAAATTTATTAAATATTATTTTTTAAAAGTAACTTCATAATGCAACTTATTTAATCCCGAGTTCAATGATTGTATTTTTTAGCAATGGATAAGAGAACATTGCAAAGTTGGACAGGCTTGGACATCATGATCATATGAT
>JBBYHL010010152.1:0-11959 GCA_038381835.1 Adansonia madagascariensis
AGATCTATATAAGTAAAAGACTGCAATGACTGCCATCACCATAAGACAGGAACCTAGAACTATACCTGCATATGAATCATTCCAATCAACAGCAACCCATCGGCCTAAGAGTGACAGTATTATAACTGTTTTCAACAAAATGTAGATAAATTGTTATTGGAATAGGCAACTCACCTGCGGTCACTAACTTTCTTATTGCACCTGCATGATAGAAAGACAAAATCATTGTTACTATTATTATTTTTTATGTGAAATAATATAGAACCAACTTTTTTCAGCAAGTTCCAAGCTAGCATAAGCATACACCAGTTTCTGGTTATAAGAAAATCATTTAAGACATAGCAACTTGGCTTCCCAAGTGACCAACCCTCAGGAATATAATAGGCTTAATCTAACAATTAGATTCAAATGATAATTCTCTCGCTTGCAACACAACATCTTTCTTCGCTCCTAATTAAATTTGAATTTCAATTTGTGCGGTTTTGTTCACCATGTTTTATTTTTATGTTCTGTGCTTTGAACTCCAGCTCTCTGCATCTCTTAACCCGTGTGACCCGGACTTTTCATTCTCCCTAAAGTATACATATCCTACATATGTGTCTGACATAGATACTAAGGTATGATTCTCTAAATAGGAGAAACTTACTTACGTCGAATACATACACGTATTTAACATTCATCCCAAGTCTGGGTAACATGGCCTTTTAACTTGGCCATTATATAGATGCTAGTTTTTTATGGAAGCAAATGTTTAATTACCTAGTCTCTATGCTAAACAAATGCTGTACTCTACAATATCCAGCTCGAACAGCACCTACTATTAAATATTGCTTTTATGCTTTAACAGCACCTGATTTTTGTATCAGCTTAATTAGGCTCATGTCCTGTTTCCTTGATCTTAACGTTCATTTACAATTACCCTATAAAATCACTAAAAAAAAGTTTACAAGTGCCCGCGACCATATCAAGTTACTGCTGTTTTTGCAGAAAATAACATTTCGCAGAAGCTGCAATCTGTGCTAAATGTTGTAAAAATGGAGAATGTGGAAAAAAGAAAATCGTCTGGGAATGAACCGCTGAACAATTTCGTGCAAGAGGATAGGGGATAATTGGCGATGTCGTCGCCTGAATTCACCGAGAAAACGTTATAACCGGGAACATCAAGGCAAGGGATGTGATTGTATAATTGAATTCTGTCCAATGATGAACAGTTGAACAAGGTATAGTGATTCACATAGCTTTCTAGGAACCGGAAGCGAGAAGCAGATAAGTTCAGCGTTCGTAGTTCCTTTGCAACGCAACCATCTGGATGAGATGCATTCATCAGCTGATATCGGTAATCGATTGTTTCAACAAAGACCCTCACTGAATTTGGCAGCTCCAACAGAATCCGATTCTTCTCCATGCAAGATAGATCAAACCCTGGGTATCCACATGATTCCGGGTGCCTACCTTTGAGTCGGAATGGAAATCGGATGGCCGCGCCATTGATCCCGCAACTTAGTTCTGGACAATCGTGAAGGCCTAAACCACCCTCCGGGTATATTAATATTACCAAGAACAGCAAGCAAAAGAAATGGAGAACCATTTCTATGGATTAGTTGATCGACACAAACTTTATCGGACGTGGTCTGACAAGGATATAGATTAACTGGATATTTCAAATTGTTATTTGGAGATGTTGGAGGGCCAAGCTGGTTTGGTCCGAGCCATTATCTGCTTAAACAAGAAAGTAAATAGTAGCTTGCTTACTGCAGGCTGATCAGTCAAGGTGCGCCAAAAGGATTAGCCGAAAGAAACAAATAAATTAGTGGTCCCAAATACGATGTTAAAAAAATTTAAGGTAATGGTACCCTAAAAAGTTACCACTAATATAATTCTTTTCAACACGCAACTTAGCTGCGTATCCGGACTGGAAGGCCTTGCCTTTGGTGATGCAACACGGCTAAAGTTGACGATTCAACAAGTCTGGTCTCTGGTGGGAATCTTCGAGACCCAAAAGGAGCATACGAGCCTGACTTTGTTGAATTCAAGGTTTTTCAGCTGATTCACCCAACACTATGGAATAACATTGAGCTTTGAACCTGAGTCTATTTTAATTATTTTTAAAATTATAATTTTTACTAAATTTGATATTTTGATTTTAATATATATAAATAAAATTAAACTTACTACAAAAAATTTTCATTTTTATTTAATCTAAAGAGTTTTGAACTATTGCATATAATATTTTTCTTTTTTTTCCAAATTAAGACAATCAATTATTGGTAGGCTGAATTGGAATCTTTATGATACTTATATAGCCTTTACTCACTGACCTTAGTATCAAAACAAAATCGATACCCGAAGTTTGGTTTTGTAATACAAACGGCCGCTCACATGTTCGGAAGTAGATAACGACGAGTAGCAGGAAATCTTTGACTCGATCGTATGAGTACCCATCCCCTCTAAAGAACTTTCTAAAACATGTGCTATCAAATTGTTTAATGAGGCGGCAGATCATTATATTATTAAACTTGGCCTGGCGATGGCGTAGAGTTCACTTCGGTCAGAGGTTCATCATTTTCGGATTAAGACCACAGTGGTCAGAACATATACCCGGTAATCATTCCATTCAATTATTCGTTTATTTGACAACGACAACATACAAAAATCACCCAAAAAAATTTTTCTGCTTCAATGTCAAATCTGAAATGATTCAGATGATTTTCTCCCAAAAAAAAAAAAACTATTCAGATGATGCCTTGGCTCGATATCCAGAAATCTTGTTTTCAATATTCAAATATGCATGTCTCTCTTTAGTCTCTTTCACCAGGGCACCATTTTCAGAGGAAGGCTTCTTATCGTTGCCTACATAAGCTTTCTCTTTCTTCCACTCGTTCACCTGGCTACCGCTGCTACTGACAACAACAACTGTACTTCTTCTTGTGGAAATATTCACAACGTCAGCTATCCTTTTTGATTAAGAGGAGATCCAAGCAACTGCGGGAACAATAGCTATGAATTGGTCTGCGAGCAGACCAACCAGACGGCATTGTATTTGTCTTCAGGAAAATACTATGTGCAAGCAATTGATTACAGCAACTCCACCATTCGATTGGTGGATGTCGGTATTCAGAAGGGTAATTGCTCTTCCCTCCCAAGATATCCTTTAACGATTTCCAACTTCAGCGACAAAGACGCATTTATATGGTACAAGCACAAATGGGGTAGATTAGATTACAAGCCTGAGCTATCGGGAAGTTTGGTTTTCCTGAATTGCCAGAATCCTGTGAATTCTACTAGTTTTTATGTGGATGCTTCCCCTTGCATGAATGGTGGTGACTACCCTTCTAATTCTTCCTCTTTTTAGTTGAGGATGTATAATTATGTTGTTTTTGGACCCTTGGCTGCGTCGGAGGTGGAGGACTTGTGCAGGGTAGAGCTGACGACAAGGACATCTTTGCCTGTTAAAAAAGGCAAGAACATTTCCTACATGGAAATCTACGACAGGCTGGCTTATGGATTTGAGCTTTCGTTCTTTCAATTTAGGTGTCGACACTGCCGTCCGTGGGAACCCTGTTATGTTAACAGCACAGATCATCTTCAGTGCTCGCCGATCATGCCCACCGTTGATAAAGAAGGTAAGAACTTTGCCAAAAATTTCCCGTTTACTAGATCAATGGTTTTACTACACAACGCAGTCTATCCAAGTCTTAACTTTTCTATCTTCTTTCACTGGGAATTTCAAGTTTTACATAGTCTTTTCAATTAGATCAACATGATTTGATGTTACTTGGCAAGGGAAATTTTACAGAGGAAATAACAAACATTTCAAGATCCAATTAAAATAAGAGGATCAGAAAAGAGTTTTTTTTTCTTGTGTAATGCCATTTTAGGAAAAGCTTCGACTGTTGACATTGTTTCTTTTCTTTGCCAAGGAAAATGAAAAGGTTTAGCAATTTACTGTCAAGTTTTTTGTTAACATTTCCAACTAGACTTATCGTACGAAATTCATCCAAGGAATTCAACCTTACTTTGCATGCTGGCTATTAGGCAGCTCCGCAGCAGCATTCTAAGAGTAGCATCATAAGAGTGACTTTTCATTTTTTAGTATTACAATTTGGAACTAATGAATTGAAAGATTACATGCTGATGTTATTTCTTCCTTCTAATGAATGCAGGTTTCTTCCAAATGATGTTTTACAGAATCCTATGTAAGAGATCTTCTCTCTGTCTTCAATTTGAAGTTGTTTCTAGAGTTAATGAAAAAAAAAAAAAAAAGTGGAAAACTGCAAATCTATGGAAGCAGAGCGCCTACTCTCAGGTCCTCAGATGAATCCGAGGCCTTGAGAAGCAGGTGTGCAAGGATATGGCTGCAGTCTGCAGTATACTTGTCTTGATTAGTAAACTGCTGCTAAAGACAAAACCAAAATATGGTCTTCATTCAGCCCAAAATGGAAGTAAATCATTTTTGCAGTATCAGACATCAGTAATATTGGCAAATTTCGTTGCTTTTCAGTATTAGAATATCAATAGAGAGTATATCCCAAAGGGCATTGGTGATTGTTGTTAGCTGATAACTATAAATTTCACCAAAAGTGAATGAACTTTCAATGCATCCACTAATCTTAGAGAAATTAAATTTGTATTCGTTTTGCTAAATCACCTTTCTGATTACCTTTGTCTTTTCTTGCAGCATATGGGGTGTTGATCCTTATTGTTGTAGGTAAGAACTTTATCATACTCTAAACATGCAAAATGCTTGTAGCTCTGCAACAAAAATTGTTATTTCATGAGGTTTAATGTGGTTCTGCCATGTAGGAGCCATTATCACAGGGAAATTTATATTTGGGGCACCTTACGTGATGGTTCTGTTAATCTACAAATGGCGAAAAAGGCATATGTCAATGTATGACAGGATTGAAGATTTCCTCCAAAGTCAGAATAACCTCATGCCAATAAGATATTCATACTCGCAGATAAAAAAGATGACTGATGGATTCAAGGACAAATTGGGTGAAGGAGGCTACGGTTCTGTATTCAAAGGAAAGCTTCGCAGTGGTCATCTTGTTGCAGTAAAAATGTTAGGAAAGTCCAAAACTTATGGTCAAGAATTTATCAATGAAGTTGGCATAATTGGGAGAATTCATCATGTTAATGTGGTACAACTGATTGGTTTTTGCGCTGAAGGATCAAAGCGCGCCCTTGTTTACGAGTTCATGCCTAATGGCTCCCTTGATAAATACACTTTTGGTCGAGAAGGAAACACAATCATAAGTTGGGACAAAATATATGAGATTTCTCTTGGAGTTGCTCGTGGCATTGAATACTTACATCGAGGCTGTGACAAGCAAATCTTGCACTTTGATATTAAGCCTCACAACATTCTTCTTGACGAAAATTTCACTGCAAAGGTTTCTGACTTTGGACTTGCTAAATTGTATCCAACAAATGATAACACAGTAACTCTCACTGCCGCAAGAGGCACTATCGGATACATAGCACCAGAATTGTTCTATAAAAACATCGGAGGTGTCTCATATAAAGCTGACGTCTATAGTTTCGGAATGCTGTTAATGGAAATGGCAGGCAAAAGGAGGAATTTTCCCGTGACAGAACAATCCAGCGAAGCTTACTTTCCTGGCAACGTTTATGATGAAATTGTAGGAGGAAAGAATGTTGAAGAAATCAAAGAAGCCTCAGAAGAGGAAAAGAAAATAATGAAGAAGATGATCATGGTAGCATTGTGGTGTATACAAATGAAGCCTAGTGATCGACCTTCGATGAGCAAAGTTGTGGATATGCTTGAAGGAGAGGTTGAGAGTGTACAAGTGCCTCCAAAGCCTATTTTATATCCACAAGAAGAATTGGTAAGGAATAGTGGAAGCAACTTAAGTCAAACAGAATCATCTTCTGCATCAACTGAAAATACAGAAACAGTAAGTCTGATTACAAGTGGAAGGTGACAGAAGGAATTTGCATGAAAAGCCACTACTTCATAATTTGTCACAGTTTGTACCCAAGAACCTTTTGTTATGTCTAAGGGAAAAAAGCTTATCTGTCAGTGCATGAAAAGGCATGGAATTGCAGATTCATTAATTCATGCTTGTGTCTTCTTGTCCAAACCAAATGACATCAGGCAGCAGGTCGAACATTGAAAAGTAATTCACCTAGCATCTCATATAGTAACACCATATCGCAGATTAAAATGATTACTATGCTAAGATTCTGTGCTGTTTGACGGGAATTAATCATTATTCATTGCTAAGATTTGAGTTCCTATTATCTGTCCCCGAACCATGTTCGACATGTGCTCTTTTTGAGTTTTTATGTTCTGGTTCCATTAGTTCCTCTTACATGTGGTGTTGCTTGTGTAATCAGTAACATGTCCCGTCTGGATTTAGTTCATTATAATCTATGCATTATCATGATCTTTCTAGCAATGTGTCTCAGATTTATCGTCTATTGAGGATCTGGGCCGATGTAGATTATTCTTCATGCACAGACAAGCCATGCTTTTTCTTTTGGCTTGGTGGATTTGTCCTTTTTTTGACCGTTTCTTCAGCTAGAGGTTCATGATTTCTGAAAGGCTCTGGCCATATTCCACATTGTTATTCGTTAATCACTTTCTGGTAATGGATCACACAAATCGCAAAAGTCTGCTTCCAAGTTAATGCTGAAACTATTGACTGAATCTTGATGATGCGGCCTCAAGAACCGACTAACATGTTTCAAACTTCAAATCTGTCAGCTCTCTATCCCGCCCACCTTGTTCAAAGGAGGGCTCCGCTTTGTTGCATAAACAAGCTTTCTTTTTCCCCCTAGTATTTGTATTCAGGAAAGTCCAAGCAATCAATTATAATAACTAAATCATTCGATTCGTGGATTTCAAAAGGGTAATTGCTACTCCCTTCGTTGCTATTCGTTAATAGTTTCCAACTGTAGCAACGAAGATGCATTCAAATGGAACAGGTTGGAAAAGTCAAAAATTCAAAATATTTGGCTAAACTAAGAAAATATAGTTTTCCTGAATTGCGTAAATCCAGTGAAACTCTAGTTCTTATTTGAACACAATCCCTTATGTGAATGATGAATACCCTTTCAATTCTTCTTTCTCTAGCTCTAGGAGGTATTCTTATGTTCTTTTTGGTCACATAGCTGCAAGGGAGATGGCTATGACGTCTTTAAACTTGAAAAATGTTTGGACCATTTCCTACCGAAACATCTGCAGCAGGCCTATGTTACTTGAATTTAAGATGAGTATTGGACATGGTTATCTATTTGGCATGTTTATCTATTTCACATAGATATATTCAAATTTTTTATTTTTTTTCCATATATTTGAAAGACTATAGCTCATACACATATCTGAATATTTGTCAAATATAGGTGTCGTCGGGATACATTAGAAAAAATGGAAACTTCAAATTATATAACAGCGGGCTGGTATACGGTTTTGAGCTTTCATTCCTTCAGTACATTTGTGGGAACTATAGCAGATACGAATTTTTTTTATCAACAGTTTCAGTGCTTTTCTTACACAAAAAGAAAGTTGAAAGCTTGGTCAACGTATGTCGTTAATTTGGTTATTTGTTACCCTCTAGTAGATCACTTGTTTCATTAAGGTGGCAAAAGATAGCCGCTAAACTCTATGCCCACACTTCGGCACCTGGCATTTCGGTGATAACTAGGTCTACACAGTTAGTCACCAAAGGGATGCTATTAATAAGTTCTTGGATATCATTTCAGTTTATGGTCAGTAGTATCATTTCAGCTTGTACTGAACTGGAACTGGAATCATTTTCACTTGGCAAGCAATTGCATTCTTCGGTTATAAGGTGAGGACTCACTTTCGATATTTGCATTAGGTGTAGTTCACTAGACTTGTATGCTAAGTATATAATACATGTGCATTCGGATGATTAAAGAAGGGTGTTTGACAGAATGGAAGATTATAATGTTATGTCTTGGACTGTGATTATTGCGGAGTCGTTGATATGGAAGCTGTAGAGCTCTTTTGCAAAAATGACTTAAGGTCCTGTTCTGAAATCTTTCGGTTCCCGCACAGGTAAGCAGTTTTATGCCTATGCAGTAAAACATGTTTTTGCTATGGATGATTGCATGAACAACTCTCTTATAAGCATTTAAGCTAGGTCCGGCAAGATGGACAGATCTCAAAATGCTCTTGAATCTCTATTTGGAAAGAATTTGTTTTCCTACAACACTATTGTCGATGCTTATGCTAAGAACTTGGATTCTGAAGGAGCTTTTGAACTTTTTCATGAAATCACAGACACTAGAATTGAGGTTAATGCATTCACATTTGCTAGTCTACTGAGTGGAGCTTCAAGTATTCAAGCAATTGGCAAGGGCGAGCAGATTCATGATTGGTTTACTTAAATGGGGGTTTCAGCTCAAACCAGTGCATTTCCAATGAATTGATAACGAGATGGGTGATCGAAATGTTATATCTGTTCTTCTATGACCACAGGCTTTGCAAAACACGTATTTGCTACTAGAGCTTTGGAAATATTCGATAAAATGCTTGAGGCAGGGATTAGGCCAAAAGAGATCTTATATATTGCTGTTTTATCAGCTTGTAGCCGTGCAGGTTTGATTTCAGAGAGATGGGAAATTTTCAAGTTAATGCACAAAGGATTGCCCCAAGAATGGAACACTATGCATGTATTGCTGATCTATAGGGCCTATAAGTCTCACTTGGGGAAGCCTTCAAGTTCATAAGTACAATGCCCTTCAACTTGGCGCTTGCTAAGTTCACAATGACAAAGAGCTTGGAGAACATGGTGCAAAGATGATACTTCAGCGGGATCATCATGGTGCTGCCAGCGTATATCTTACTACCAAATTTATTATGCCTCTGCAGGTCAATGTGAAGATCTGGCCAGATTAGGAAAAATATTGAAGAAAGAAATCTGATCAAAGAAGCTGGTTGTAGTTGGATAGAGGTGACAATAAGATGCATAGATTCCATGTGGCTGATACTTCACTCCCACAAGTGCAGAAAATTTATGAGAAACTGGATGAAATGGCTTGAAGAGGATGAAAGGGATTGGACTATGTCCCTGATACAGATTTTGTATTTCATGAACTTATAGGAGTAACAGAAGGAGCATTTTGTTTTCCAACACACAGTAAAAATTGCAGTTGCGTTTGGACTTATAAGCGCATCAAGATCAAAGGCAATTCAAGCTTTTAAGAATCTCCGGGTTTCTGGAGATTGTCATACTACAATCAACTACATATCAACGGCCGCAGGTGAGAGAAATAGTTTAAAGGGATTAAAATCGGTTTCATCATATCAAGAATGTAACCTGATCTTGCAACAATGATTACTGATGACAGCATACGATTCAAATTGGTATCATCCTATCAAGTCATATATTTAACAACTGAGTTCATGGTTAAAAGCAGTTAAGAGCTTTCACTGCGTTGTTTTGGCCTCTAACCTTTAATTTGTCAGATGCAATGACTGTCCTCTAACTGTCGCAGCGTCGCAGATTGCATCCGAACGTCGGAACAAATTTTCATCCTTGCTTTGCAAGTTTATCTTTTAATATCATTCTTCTGGCCGCGGATGTCCAGGCGCGCATCACTTGTTCTACTGATTGTTACCAGTATTGTATAGTTCTTATTCCCTGCTATTTTATATATACAATTGTACATTCTCTCTGCTTACTCTAAATCAGAAATGCTTGTTATTTATAATTTTTTTTTTCTCGTTGAGTTGATATACATAGATGTTTAAATGACGCTTATGTGTCATAGTTTGCTTTGATGATGTTTGATATAGAAGCATGTTATTCTGAGCATGTAGTTTTGCATTGTAATTCAAGCTTTTATGTTGTAAAGTACTCATAATTCCCATTAGTTGGCTTGTTCTCCTATTTCTTTGCATTCATGTTGCTCTAATTTTTTATTTTTTGTGAAGTATTCATCCAACACCCGTATCCGACACATCCGAATATGGGTATGAAAATGTGATACTACAAAAAAACCTTTAAATACATAAAAATCTTGAAAAAATTGAATATACTCATGTCGAAACTGTGCTCAAATTTGACTAACATAGCTCTATATCACTTGGGTGCAGAAAAGTTTCTTACAGATGGTAGTAATTTGTAGTCTTCACAAAGTTTCTTTTAGGATGGTATCTTAGTTGTCAAACAGCATCCAAGGAGCAATTATGGAGCTTTTCTTTTTGACTTCTAAGCGTTCACGGTATAAGGGGGATGTTGAAATCTTACCATTCCCCTCGAGAAATTTAAGGCTTTGTCCTTGAAGAAAGGGAAATGAAATTGAGTTTATTATCATTTAGAATTTTCCCGAGCATCTATAATTGCATTCACATCAATATCTGTAATCTTTAAGAAAAATGAACACGAAAAAAAATCTAGACTTTCGGCCCATTGTTGACAAATAGAAGTATAATTGAACTTGTCCAAGAATTCCGAAAGGTAGAAACACCAATTTAACAGGGGATGGGAACCTACAGCACTTTTGACTTGGTAGAAAATCAATTTTATTTGCCCATTGTTTGACAAGAACAGTAGCAAGAAAAAGACCCAGAAGACTACTAACAGTTAGAATCCACCGATTCTCTCGTTTAAACCATGAACTCACGCCTGCATGGAAAACTATGCTTTCTTGCAGGATAGAAGTTTGTGCACCTACCATACCTGTTCATGAGCCAAGCGGATTATATTTTTATATTTTAAGTAGATTCAATTTAATTTAAAATAATAATTTTATATTAAAATAATATATTTAAATTTAAATTTAATTAAAAAATATATAAATATTAATAAAAATAATTTTTTAATCAAATGAATAATGAAATAAATTTAAATAGATGAATTAAGTCGAGTTAAAACTTAAATAAATATTTTAATTTTTTTCGCGCTGTAGCCCGATCCAATATGTCCCATGTATAGTTCTAGCATCTACTAAAGACCTTTTCATTAATAGTTGATTTCTGATTTTCATTTTATAATTGATTTGACTAATTAATTAGTGCCTGATTATTTAATTATTAATTTAATAAAAAATTTATTCAATATATTATTTTTATTGGAGTAAAAAAAATTCATCTATTGCAATTTTTTTAATAAATATCACTAGAGTTGGTGCATCAGGCTTAAACCATAAAATTCGTCTGAGTTAATCTGAAATTTGATTCGATCAAATTTGAGTTGATTTAAAAAAGTTAAAAGGCCCAATTCTGAATAAAAAATCCAAATTAGAAATAGCACTAACTCTAAAAAATCTAAATCCAAAAAAATCTAAACCCAGAAAAGTCCAAAACTAGCATGACACGAAACCTATAAGGGCGCGAATCCGTTAAGACCCAAACCTGAACACAAGATCAATCCGATCATAAACCTGTAAAAACCTGAATTTATGATTGAAAAAAATTTGAACTATAATTATAAGATTTTATTTAAAATAAAATTATAAATAAATAAATGATCAAATTTTTTTCTAAATAAAAATATTTAATTTATGAAAAGTATCTATAATTATTATACAATTATATTAATAATGCATTATCAATTAAAGTAATTAATAATGAATCATTAAATTAGATTGTGAAGTAAAATTTATTTGAAGCATATTAAATATGAATCAAATAGTTTTTAGTACTATATATCATTATTATATTTATAATAATTAATCATAAAAATTAAAAAAAAATTATTATTATACTTATTATAAAATAATCATATATAATATATTATTATACTTATTTCATATTTAGAATTTAATTTTAATACAATAATAATCAAATATATGAAAATGATATTATAATTTTAACATATGATTGAACTTGATATTTTGTCTAATACAAATAAAATTATTAACAAATTTTAACTTTCTCTTACTGTTTTAAACAAATAAAATATTACATTTACTTGAAAATAAATTACTTTGTAAATCAAAATATAAAGATTAAAAGAAT
>JBBYHL010010205.1:0-11955 GCA_038381835.1 Adansonia madagascariensis
ACTAAATGCATGGAGCAAGCTTTGCAAGGACTAATCATGGAAATGCAAGCAAAGGAGGCTGTTCAAAATGAATCAGACGCATTGCCAAGGTTGATCACTTTTCAACATTGTGTTGAGGCTAAAAAGAAAATATGAATAAAGCTTGGAGCCCAATTCACATGTCCAAGATGAATAGAGCACAATTTGCATGTATTTATGGGCCTATAGATTAGGATTTCTAATTTTTTGATTTTTTTGACTTTTCATTTTTTTTAATTTATTTAGATAATTCCTAATTAGATTAAGGTAAAGAGTAGACTTTATCTTTATTGATTAGGATTATGTTTAGGATTTTAAGTTATTCAGATAAGTCCTAATTAGATTAGGATTAGGAATAAATGTTTCCTTATTGATTAGGACTTCCTTGTTCAATTAGGGCTCTATAGATTTTTGGCCTATATAAGGGAGTCTTATTCATGTAATTTAGCAGATTTGGAAGAGAAAAAAAATACCTAAGAGTTTCTTCACTTTGTGAGAACTTTTACTTTGTTCTTTAATCAAGAACTTAATTTGATCTTATTTGGGTAACTTATGGTGATCAAAATTGTTATAACTTTGGTTCTAATCAGCAGGTTTGATTGGGGTCAAGTTCTCTTTGCTTGACTTTGAAGATGATCTTAGGGTTCTAATTCCATCCAATCAGGTTTTGGTTTGTGTTTTCATCCTAAAGTTCACATTAACAGTTTTGATGCTTTAATTTGGTAGGAAAAGCTTTTCATTCCACCACTTTCCTAAGAGTCAAAGTTCATCCCTCAAATGGGACAAACTTGGATTCTCGTAATAATCTTTATTTTTTTTGGTGATTGGGCACTATAAACAGATTCTCCTCATTGGGATACATGGTTCTAATATTTTGATTTGGCAAGAGAAGTTCTCTCTTCCACCATTTTCCTTAGAATTAAAGTTCATCCCTCAATAGGGACAAACTTGAATTATCAAAATTCTCTCTATTCATTTGGTGATTGGGCACTATAAACACATTCTCCTTATTGGAATGCACGATTTTGATGCTTTGATTTGGAAAGAGAAGCTTTTAATTCATCCTTGTTCCTTAGAGTCAAAGTTCATCCCTCAAATAGGACAAACTTGGATTCTCATAATAATCTCCATTCTTTTAGTGATTAGGCACTATAAACATATTCTCCTCATTGGGATACAGTTTCAATGCTTTGCTTTGGAAGGAGAAGCTTTCCATTCTATCATTTTCCTTAGAATTAAAGTTCAGCTATCAAATGAGACAAATTTGGATTCTCATAATAATCTCCATTCTTTTGGTAATTGGGCACTATAAACACATTCTCCCCATTTGAATACATGGTTTTGGAGCTTTGATTTGGCTAGATAAGCATTTCATTTGCCTATTTTCCTTAGAGTCAATGTTTTTCCCTTAAATGGGACAAACTTGGATTCTCGTAATAATCACCATTCTTTTGGTGATTGGGCACTATAAACACATTGTCCTCATTGGGATACACGGTTTTAGAGCTTTGATTTAGCAAGCGAAACATTTCATTTGACCATTTTCCTTAGAATCAAAGTTTGATTGTTAAATCAGACAAACTTGGATTTTCGTAATAATATCCATTCTTTTGGGGATTGGGCAATATAAACAAATTCCTCTCATTAGGATACATGATTTTATGCTTTGATTTGGTAGGAAAACCTTTTCATTCCACCATTTTCCTTAGAATCAAAGTTCAGTTGTCAAATAGGACAAATTTGGATTCTCATAATAATCTGCATTCTTTTGGTGATTGGGCACTATAAACGTATTCTCCTCATTAGGATACACAGTTTTGATGCTATGATTTGGCAAGAGAAGCTTTTCGTTCCACCATTTTCCTTAGAATCAAAGTTCATCCCTTAAATGTGACAAACTTGGATTCTCGTAATAATCTCCATTCTTTTGGTGTTGGGCACTATAAATGCATTCTCCTCATTGGGATACATAATTTTGAAGCCTTGACTTGGCAATAGAAACTTTTTATTCCACCATTTTCCTTAGAATCAAAGTTCAATTGTCAAATGAGATAAATTTGGAGTTTCATAATAATCTCCATTCTTTTGGTGAATGGGCATTATAAACATTTTCTCCTCGTAGTGATACAAGGTTTTGATGCTTTGATTTGGCAAGAGCTATTTGTCATTACTCTAATTTTTTTAGAATTAAAGTTCATCTATCAAACGAGACAGACATAGGTTCTCATAATAATCTCCATTCTTTTAGAGATTGGCACTATAAACACGTTCTCCTCATTTGGTTGCATGGCTTTGATGCTTTGGTTTTGTAGGAAAAGCTTTTTTTTCTCCATTTTCCTTAGAATCAAATTTTGTCTGTCAAATGGGACAAACTTGGACGCTTGTAATAGGCTCCATTCTTTTAGAGATTTGGCACTATAAACACATTCTCCTCATTAGGTTGCAAGGCTTTGATGCTTTGGTTTTAAAAGAAAAGCTTTTTTTTCACCATTTACCTTAGAATCAAAGTTCATCCCTTAAATGTGACAAACTTAGATTCTCGTAATAATCTCCATTCTTTTGGATTGGGCACTATAAGCACATTCTCCTCATTGGGATACATGGTGTTGATGCTTTGATTTGGCAAGAGAACCTTTTCATTCCACCATTTTCCTTAGAATTAAAGTTCAGCTGACAACTAAGGCAAATTTGGATTCTCATAATAATCTTCATTCTTTTGGTTATTGGCTCTATAAACACATTCTCTTTATTGGAATACATGATTTTAATACTTTGCTTTTGCAAGAAAAGCTTTTTTTACCACCATTTTCCTTAGAATCAAAGTTCATCCATTAAGTTGGGCAAACTTGGATTATTGTAATAATCTCCATTCATTTTGTGATTGGGCACTATAAACACATTCTCCTTATAGGGATACATGGTTTTGATGCTTTTATTTGGCAAGAGAAGCTTTCCATTCCACCATTTTCTTTAGAATCAAAGTTCATCCCTTAAACATGTAAACTTAGATTATCATAATAGTCTCTATTCAATTGGTGATTGCGCACAATAAACACATTTTCCTCTTTTGGATACATAGTTTCGATGCTTGTATTTGGTAAGAGAAGTTTTCCATTCCACTGCTTTCCTTATAATTAAAGTTCATCCCTCAAATGAGACAAACTTGGACTATCATAATAGTCTCTATTCATTCGTTGATTGGGCACTATAAACGCTTTCTCCTAATTGGAATACATGGTTCGGATCCTTTGATTTGCTAAGGGAAGCTTTTCATTCGACCATTCTCCTTGAAGTCAAAGTTTATCCTTTGAGTGGGACAAACATGGATTCTCGTAACAATCTCCATTCTTTTTGTGATTGGGCACTATAAACACATTCTCCTCATTGGGATACACGGTCTTGATGCTTTGATTTGGGAGGAAAAGCTTTTCATTCCACCATTTTCCCTAGAATCAAAGTTTAGTTATCAAATTAGACAATTTTGGATTCTCATAATAATCTCTATTTTTTTATGATTGGGCACTATAAAAACATTCTCCTCATTGGGACACATGGTTTTGATGCTTTGATTTGATAGGAAAAGCTTTTCATTCCACCATTTTCCTTAGAATCAAAGTTCAACTATCAAATGTGACAAACTTGGATTCTCATAATAATCTCTATTCTATTGGTGATTAGGCGCTAAAAACACCTTCTCCTCATTGGGATACATGGTTTGGCGCTTTGATTTAGTAAGAGAAGCTTTTCATTCCACCATTTTCCTTAGCATCAAAGTTCGGTTATTAAATGGGACAAAAATGGATTCTCATATTAATATCCATTATTTTGGAGATTGGGCACTATAAACACATTTGCCTTATTGGGATACACGATTTTGATGCTTTGCTTGGGTAGGAGAAGTTTTACATTCCACCATTTTCCTTTAAACCAAAGTTTAGCTATTAAATGGGATAGATTTGGATTCTGATAATAATCTTCATTCTTTTAGTGATTGGGCACTATAAACACATTTTTCTTATTGGGATACACAATTTTGACACTCTGCTTTTGCAAGAAAAGCTTTTATTTTCCATCATTTTCCCTAGAATCAAAGTTCATCCATCAAATGGAACAAACTTGTATTATTGTAATAATCTCCATTCATTTAGTGATTGGGTGTTATAAACACATTTTCATCATAGGAATACATGCTTTTGATGCTTTTATTTGGCAAAAGAAGCTTTCCATTCCACCATACTCCTTAGAATCAAATCTCACCCCTTAAATGGGCAAGCTTGGATTATCATAATAATCTCCATTCATTTAGTGATTGGCACAATAAATACATTCTCCTCATTAGGATACATGATTTTGATGCTTTTATTTGGCAGGAGAAACTTTCCATTCCATTATTTTTCTTAGAATCAAAGTTCACCCTTAAATGAGATAAACTTGGATTACCGTAATAGTCTCCATTCATTTGGTGATTGGGCACTATAAACACATTCTCCTCATTGGAATACATGGTTCTGATGATTTGATTTAGCAAGAGAAGCTTTTCATTCAACCATTTTTCTTAGAGTTAAAGTTCATCCCTCGAATTGGAAAAACTTGGATTTCGAAATAATCTCTATTCTTTTGGTGATTGGGCACTCCTCGGATACACGGTTTTCATGCTTTGATTTAGCAGGAGAAGCTTTTCATTCCACCATTTTCCTTAGAATTAAAGTTCAACTATCAAATAGCACAAATTTGGATTCTCATAATAATCTTCATTCTTTTGGTGATTAGGCACTATAAACACATTCTCCTCATTAGGATACACAGTTTTGATGCTTTGATTTGGCAAAAGAAGCATTTTCTTCCACCATTTTCCCTAGAATCAAAGTTCATCCCTCAATCAAGACAATCTTGGATTATCAAAATTATCTGCATTTATTTTGTGATTGGGGTACTATAAACATATTCTCTTCATTGGAATAGACGGTTCTGATGCTTTGATTCAAAAAGAGAAGCTTTTCATTCAATCATTTTCCTTAAAGCCAAATTCATACCTTGAATAGGATAAACTTGGATTCTCGTAATAATCTTTATTTTTCTAGTGATTGGGCACATGAACACATTCTCCTCATTGGGATGCACAGTTTTGGTACCTTGAATTGGCAGGAGAAGATTTTTATTCCACTATTTTCCTCAGAGTTAAAGTTCCTCCCTCAAATGGGACAAACTTGGATTCTCATAATAATCTCCATTCTTTCGGTGATTGGGCACTATAAACACATTCTCCTCATTAGGATACACGATTGTGATACTTTGTTTTTGCAAGAAAAGCTTTTATTTCCACCATTTTCCTTGGAATCAAGGTTCATCCGTCAAATGAGAAAACTTGGATTATTGTAATAATCTCCATTCATTTGGTGATTGGGCACTATAAACACATTCTCCTCATAGGTATGCATGGTTTTGATACTTTTATGTGGTAAAAAAGGCTTTCTATTCCACTATATTCCTTAGAATTAAAGTTTAGCCCGTTTGACATGGATTACCATAAGTCTTCATTCATTTGGTGATTTGGCACAATAACAATATTCTCCTCGTTAGGATACATGGTTTTGATGCTTCTATTTGGCAGGAGAAGCTTTCCATTCCACTATTCTCCTTAAACTTAAAGTTCACCCTTAAATGAGATAAACTTGTATTATCATAATAGTCTCTATTCATTTGGTGATTGGGCACTATAAACACATTCTCCTCATTGGAATACATGATTTTGATGCTTTGATTTGGCTAGAAAAGCTTTTCATTCAACCATTTTCCTTAGAGTCAAAGTTCATCCCTCAAATAGGATAAACTTGGATTACCATAATAATCTCTATCCTTTTGGTGATTGGGCACTATAAACACATTCTCCTCATTAGGATACACAATTTTGATCCTTTGATTTGGCAGGAAAAGCTTTTCATTCCACAATTATCCTTATAGTCAAAGTTCATCCTTCAAATGGAACAAACTTGGATTCTTGTAAAAATCATTATTCTTTTGGTAATTGGGCACTATAAACACATTCTCTTCATTGGGATACATTGTTTTGATGCTTTGATTTGGCAAGGGAAGCTTTTTCTGCCACCATTTTACTTAGAATCATAGTTCATCCCTCAATCGGGATAACCTCAGATTATTAAAAGTCTCCATTCATTGGGGATTGAGCACTATAAACACATTTTCTTTATTGGAATACATGATTCTGATGCTTTGATTTAGAAAGAGAAGCTTTTCATTCAATCTTAGAGTTAAAGTTTGTCCCTTGAATGGGATAAACTTGGATTCTCATAATAATCTCTATACTTTTGGTGATTGGGCACTATAAACACATTCTCCT
Source organism: Adansonia madagascariensis (assembly GCA_038381835.1). NCBI lineage: Eukaryota > Viridiplantae > Streptophyta > Magnoliopsida > Malvales > Malvaceae > Adansonia > Adansonia madagascariensis. The sequence goes on from JBBYHL010010205.1 coordinate 6,377, forward strand.
CATTAGGATACACGGTTTTGATGCTTTGATTTGGCAAGAGAAACTCTTCATTCCACCACTTTCCTTAGAATCAAAGTTTAGCTATCAAATGGGACTAATTTGGATTTTCATTATAATCTCCACTATTTTGGTGATTAGGCGCTATACACATATTTTCCTCATTGGGATACACGGTTTTGATGCTTTGATTTGGCAGGAAAATCTTTTTATTCCACCATTTTCCTTAAAGTTAAAGTTCATCCCTCAAATAGGACAAACTTGGATTCTCATAATAATCTTCATTCTTTTCGTGATTGGGCACTAAAAATACATTCTCCTTATTGGGATACACGGTTTTGATGTTTTGATTTAGCAAGAGAAGCTTTGTCTTCCACCATTTTCCTTAGAATCAAAGTTCATCCTTCAATCAGGATAAACTTGGATTATCAAAATTATCTCTTTTCATTTGGTGATTGGGCACTACAAACACATTTTCCTTATTGGAATACATGTTTCTCATGCTTTGATTTGGAAAGAGAAGCTTTCCATTCAATTATTTTCCTTAGAGTCAAAGTTTATCCCTCGAATGGGATAAACATCGATTCTCGTAGTAATCTCTATTCTTTTTGTGATTGGGCACTATAAACACATTTTTCTCATTGGGATACACGATTTTGATGCTTTGATTTGATAGAATAAGCTTTTGATTCCATTGTTTTCCTTAGAGTCAAAGTTCCTCCTCAAGTGGGACAAACTTGGTTTCTCTTAATAATCTCCATTCTTTTGGTCATTGGGCATTATAAACACATTTTCCTGATTAGGATACATGGTTATTTGGCAAGAAAAGCTTTTCATTCCACTATTTTTCTTAGAATCAAAGTTCAGCTATCAAATAGGACAAATTTGGATTCTCATAATAATCTCCATTATTTTGGTGATTAGGCACTATAAATGTATTTTCCTCATTGGGATACAAGGCTTTGATGCTTTGATTTGGCAGAAAAAGCTTTTCATTCCACCATTTTCCTTAGAGTCGAAGTTCGCACCTCAAATAGGACAAACTTGGATTGTCATAGTAATCTTCATTCTTTTGGTGATTGGGCACTATAAACACATTCTCCTCTTTAGGATACACGGTTCTGATACATTGATTTGGCAAGAGAAGCTTTTTCTTCCACCATGTTCCTTAGAATCAAAGTTTATCCCTCAATCGGGACAATCTCAGATTATCAAAATTGTCTCCATTCATTTGGAAATTGGCCACTATAAACACATTTTCCTTATTGGAATACATAATTCTAATGCTTTGATTTGGAAAGAGAAGCTTTTCATTCAACCTTTTTCCTTAGATTCAAAGTTTATCCCTCAAATGGGATAAACCTAGATTCTCATAATAATCACCATTCTTTTGGTGATTGGGCACTATAAACACATTGTCCTTATTGGGATATAGTTTGATGCTTTGATTTGGCAGGAGAAGTTTTCATTTGCCCATTTTCCTTAGAGTCAAAATTCATCCCTCAAATAGGACAAACTTGCATTCTCATAATAATCTCCATTTTTTGGTGATTGGGCACTATAAACACATTATCCTCATTAGGATACATGGTTTTGATGCTTTGATTTGGCAAGAGAAGCTTTTCATTCCATCATTTTCCTTAGAATTAAAGTTTAGCTATTAAATAGGACAAATTTGGATTCTCGTAATAATCTCCACTCTTTTGGTGATTGGGCACTATAAATGCATTCTCCTTATTGGGATACATGGTTTTGATGCTATGATTTGGCAAGAAAAGCTTTTCATTCCACCATGTTCCTTAGAATCAAAGTTTGACCCTCAAATGTGACAAACTTGGATTCTTGTAATAATCTCTATTCTTTCGGTGATTGGGCACTATAAACATATTCTCCTTATTAGGATACACAGTTTTAAAGCTTTGACTTGGCAAGAGAAGTTTTCATTCCACCATTTTCCTTAGAAACAAAGTTTAATTGTCAAATAAGACAAATTTGGATTCTTGTAATAATCTCCATTTTTTTAGGTGAATGGGCATTATAAACACTTTCTCCCTATAAGGATACAAGGTTTTAATGCTTTGATTTGGCAAAAGCTATCTTTTATTACTCTAATTTCTTTAAAATTAAAGTTTATTCATCAAACGAGACAAACATGGGTTCTTGTAATAATCTCTGTTCTTTTGGAGATTAGCACTATAAACATGTTCTTCTCATCAGGTTGCATGGCTTTGATGCTTTGGTTTTGCTATAATAGCTTTTTTTCTCCATTTTCCTTATAATCAAAGTTCGTCTGTCAAATGAAACAAACTTGGATGCTTGTAATAATCTCTATTTTTTTGGAGATTAGGCATTACAAACATGTTTTCCTTATTAGATGCATGCCTTTGATGTTTTGGTTTTGTAGAAAAAGCTTTTTTTTTTCATCATTTTCCTTAGAATCAAAGTTCATCCCTCAAATATGACAAACTTGGATTCTCATAATAGTCTCAATTCTTTTGGTGATTAGGCACTATAAACATATTTTTCTCATTGGGATACACGATTTTGATGCTTTGATTAGGCATGAGAGGCTTTTCATTCCATCATTTTCCTTAGAATCAAAGTTTAGTTGACAAATGGGGAATTTGGAATCTCTTAATAATCTCTATTCTTTTGGTTATTAGGAATTATAAACATATTCTCCTCATTGGAATACATGGTTTTGATAATCATGGGATAGATTTAGATTCTGATAATCATCTCCATTCTTTTGGTGATTAGGCATTATAAACACATTTTCCTCATTGCATTTGTTGTTTTGATTTGGCAAGAAAAGCTTTTCATTCCACCATTTTTCTTAGAATCAAAGTTCAGTTGTCAAGTGGGACAAACTTGGATTCTTGTAATAATCTCCATTCTTTTGGAGACTGGGCACTATAAATGCATTCTCCTCATTGGGATACATAACTTTGGTGCTTTGATTTGGCAAGCAAAGCTTTTTATTCCACCATTTTCCTTAGAATCAAAGTTCGATTGTCAAATAGGACAAACTTGGATTCTCATAATAATCTCTATTTTTTTGGAGATTGGGCATTATAAACTCATTCTCCTCATTGGGATGCATAGTTTGGATGCTTCGATTTGGCAAGAGAAGCTTTTCATTCCACCATTTTCCTTAGAATCAAAGTTTAGTTGTTGAATGAGAAAATTTTGGATTCTTGTGACAATCTTTAATCATTTGGTGAATGGGCATTACAAACACTTTCTCCTCATCAGGATACAAGGTTTTGATGCTTTGATTTGGCAAGAGTTGTTTTTCGTTACTCCATTTTCTCTAGAATTAAAGTTTGTCCGTTAAATGGGATAAACATGGATTCTTTTAATAATCTCCATTCTGTTGGAGATTGACACTATAAACATGTTTTCCTCATTAGGTTGCATGGCTTTGATGCTTTGGTTTTGCAAGAAAAGCTTTTTTTCCCCATTTTCCTTAGAATCAAAGTTCATCCACCAAATCGGACAAACTTTGATTCTTGTAATAATCTCTATTCTTTTAGAGATTGGGCACTATAAACACACTCTCCTAAGGTTGCATGGCTTTGAGGCTTTGGTTTTGTAGGTAAAGCTTTTTTGCCCTTATTTTCCTTAGAATCAAAGTTTATCCTTCAAATGGGACAAACTTGGATTCTTGTAAGAATCTTCATTCTTTTGGAGATTGGGCACCATAAACTCATTCAACTCATTGGGTTGCATAACTTTGAAGCTTTGGTTTTGCTGGAAAAGCTTTTCTTCACCGTTTTCCTTAGCATCAAAGTTCATCCCTTAAATGGGATAAACTTGGATTCTCGTAATAATCTCCATTCTTTTGGTGATTGGGCACTATAAACATATTCTCTTCATTGGAATACACGGTTTCAATGCTTTAATTTGGAAGGAAAACCTTTTCATTGCAACACTTTCCTTAGAATTGGAGTTCGATTAACAAATGGGACAAATTTGGATTCTCTTAACAATCTCCACTATTTTGTTGATTGGGTAGCATAAACACATTCTCCTTATTGGGATACATGGTTTTGATGCTTTGATTTGGCAGAAAAAGCTTTTCATTGCATTGTTTTCCTTAGAATCAAAGTTTAACTATCAAATGGGACAAATTTGGATTCTCATAATAATTTTTATTCTTTTGGTGATTAGGCACTGTAAACACATTCTCCTCATTGGAATACAATGCTTTGATTTAGCAGGAGAAGCTTTTCATTCCACCATTTTCCTTTGAATTAAAGTTTAGCTATCAAATAGGATAGATTTGGATTCTCATAGTAATCTCTATTCTTTTGGCGATTGGGCACATAAACACATTCTCGTCATTGGGATAAACGGTTTTGGTGCTATGATTTGGCAAGAAAAGCTTTTCATTCCACCATTTCCCTTAGAATCAAAGTTTGGTTGTCAAATGGGACAAACTTAGATTCTCATAATAATATCCGTTTTTTTGGGCATTGGGTGCTATAAACACATTCCTCTCTTCGGGACACATAACTTTGATGCTTTGATTTGGCAGGAGAAGCTTTTCATTCCATCATTTCTCGTAGAATCAAAGTTCAGCTGTCAAATGGGCCAAATTTGGATTCTCATAACAATCTCCATTCTTTTGGAGACAGGGCACTATAAATGCATTCTCCTTATTGGGACACACAGTTTTGATGCTTTGATTTGGTAGCAGAAGCTTTTCATTCCACAATTTTCCTTTGAATCAAAATTTAGCTACCAATTAGGACAGAGTTGGATTCTAATAATAATCTTCATTCTTTTGGTGATTGGGCACTATAAACACATTCTCATCATTAGGATACATGATTTTGGTGCTTTGATTTGGCAAGAGAAGCTTTTCATTCCACCATTTTCCTTAGAATCAAAGTTCAGTTTTCATTCCACCATTTTCCTTAGAATTAAAGTTTAGTTGTCAAATAGGATAAACTTGGATTCTCATAATAATATCCATTCTCTTAGGGATTGGGCACTATAAACACATTCTACTCATGAGGTTGCATGGCTTTGAGGCTTTGGTTTTGCAGCAAAAGCTTTTCTTCCCCCATTTTCCTTAGAATCAAAGTTCATCTGTCAAACCGGGCAAACATCTATCACTATAAGCACGTTCTACTCATTAGGTTGCATAGCCATGAAGCTTTAATTTTGCAGGGAAAACTATTTTTTCAGCATTTTCCTTCTACCATTTTTAGAATCGAAGTTCGTCTTTCAATTGGGCAAGGATTCACATAATAGTCTCCTTTCTTTTCATCATTGGGCACTATAATAACATCCTCCTTATTGGGATAAATGATTTTGATGCTTTGGTTTTATAAGAAAAACTTGTTTTTCTATCATTTTTAGAATTCAAGTTCGTCTTTCAATTGGCATAAACATGGATTCACATAATAATCTTCTTTCTTTTCATGATTGGGCACTATAAAACACATTTTCCTTGTTGTGATAAATGATTTTGATGCTTTGGTTTTAAAAGAAAAACTTCTCTTTCTACCATATTTAGAATCGTAAGGTGTTGCCAAAAAGAGAAATAAGGGTAGGCCTAGGTTACCTCCAAA
>JBBYHL010010257.1:0-11951 GCA_038381835.1 Adansonia madagascariensis
TAAGCATAAATAATTATCATCAAACTTAAATCAAAGTAAAATCATAAACTAAATATAATATTATTCTAATCAACATACCAACATCACAATAGCATGAAAGAAACATGAACATAAATACAACAAAATCAAAATCATTATAACAAGAAAATAGTATATATATATACAAGATTTAACTAAATAATAACTAAAAATACAAAAAAAAAAAATTTAAAGCCACCATGTTGAGCCTTTCAACATGGATTAAAATCCATGAGCCTTAACATGATTTTGGCTTATGAATGAGGATGAAAATGAATCAAAAAGAATAAGAGAAAAGACAAGTGTGATACCTTAAGGACAAACTTGAAAAACTAAGTGTTTTTTTCTTCCAAGCTATCTCTTTTTTCTTTTTTTTTTTCTAGCCAAAAAACCTCAATGAAGAAAAAAAATCCTCATTTTATAGAGGAAGGGATGGCAATATTGCTGTCCCCAAATTGGAGTGGCTGAATGGCCCCTAATTTTTTCTTTTTGTTTTTGTCTTTTTTTTTATGTAAAGATGGCTTGTTAGGTTGGAAATAATAAATGTTATGTCATAAGCCAATGCTCTTGTTATCTTTTTTTACAAGTCACTCTATTATCAAGCTCATGATGAAGTTGATCAGCTCATGTAATCGGTAATTGGGATGTAACCAACTTGGTTAGAAAGTAATTGGATGAGAAAACAAGCTAGTTAGCATGTAAGTAGTTGGAAAAAGTAAATAAAATAAAATAAAATATCCAAAAATCAAAATAAAATTGGAATTAATGTTAGTTGATCATAGAAAAAATTTGAAAAATGAAATGGTGCAAAAGATTCTGATTGGAAGTTCAAAACTCGTGAAATTTTATGAGAAATGCCTTAGTGTAGGAAAATTGACATATATGAAAAAAATTCAAAACCCATAAAATAAATTAAAATTTTCAGAACTATTTTAATGGGAGTTAAGTGACAATATTAGATGAATTTTAAAAATTTTAAATTGAAAAACATTTATAGAATAGAAAACTCGATTTTTTAGAAATGAGAGAATTTCAAGGGAAAAAAATCAAAAGTCATGGAAATGAATGAATTTTTGAGCACTGAATTAAGGTGAATCAAATAATAATATCTCATGAATTTTCATATTTAAAACTCGAGAGGATTCCACCAAAAATTTTACGAGTAAAGAAAAACTCATATTTCAATACCAAAAAAATTACAGAATTTCATTGACACTGAAGTAAAACAAATTCAAGACCACATATTATTTAATATTAATTTCTAAAGTGAAGAAAATGAACTTATAAAATTTTAAAAATAGATCAACAAGAACCAAAAATAAAATTCATGAGCATGATACTCGTAAGACTGCAAAATTCAAAATTAATTTATAAAATTTACAATTTGGCACTTCATGATAGAAAATGCCAATACATATTTTTCCTTAAATATTTATAATTTTTCAAGGTGCGTATTGGCATAAATACTATACAGGTATCAGTATAATTATATGGCTGTCAACTTCCAAGTTTAATGAAAAATTCTCTAAAATTTTTTAAAAGTGAGAAATTTGACCGTGATACTTTTTGCAGAAACAAATTTTCAAAATTTTGACAAGAAAAGATAAAAAATAATTTTTTTCTTTTAAATATTCGTCATATAGATTCGAAATTAGAGATCAGAATATGACTTTTTTGTCATGTGAACTTACGATTATTTAAATTATGATGAAAAAGGTCTTGTTCCTCTGAAAAATATCAGTCTCAATGAGGATGGCCATTAAGTTCTTGATCCTGGATATTCAATATTATTAAAAACGAGACCCGGACGAAATTAGGTGTCTACAATTATATGTCCCTTAAAAAAATAATAATAAAATATAAAATAGTGATTACTAATAAATATAGGAATGAGGGCTATTTAAGTCGGGCTTGGTCAGGATTCGTATCCGGGCCACATTGCGACAATGAGAAATCAAGTAAGTTCCAAGCCTTGAACACCACATTCTTACTTCATTTGTTCTTGTGACTAAGAAAGACAAATCAAGTTCTCTACTTCTGATTTTATTAAATACCCCTAAAGCATCTCCTTCTAGCTATATATTTTGGAAACCTAAATTCTTTGTGAAACTCAAGTTTTAACAATTGCTCTTACTTTTACTATGTATGAGTCAGTAACATATTTTATTCTTGCTATGTATGCTTGCATTATAGCCCTATCTGAATTTTAGGATAATCCCAATCCTTTATGTTCTTTTTGTGAAGTCGAATGCTCTATCAAGATTAACCTTTACTAAAGAATCATATCTAGGACATGATATGTCCGTTGTTCGAATCTAGGTAGGTTGATTAACGTTAAAAATTAAAATAGAATTGAAAACTTAGAAAATAGCACAACAAACCTTACTAAACATCCTTAAAGGATAATCTTACTAGTCTTTTGATTGATCTAAGAAATAAAAAAGAGATCAAGATCTACAAATAATAACTTAGTCTGTAGAGAGTCATTCTCATGGATTTGGCACAATCTCTGCTTCATTCTTACACATCGAGCTTGATTTTCGTAAACCAAAGTTGTTAAATCATCCAACCTTTATCAATGATCCACATAGGTGACTCAAAAAACCGTCAAAAGGATGATATTATCTTACTAGGAATCATGCTAGCGGCTTAGGTGGGAAAAAAACTACATGCCAACGTCTCAAGGAAAAAGAATGATACAAATTGCACTCAATTCTATAGAGAAGTGGCTTTACGGTGCCTAAGGTGCCATAATTTCATTTTTAGAATTCCAAGAGGTGTCTTGGGTCTACTTTCTTAGTATATGTGATAGCAAAACATGGCTTAAATACCTAGGATAAAAGTGTTGTTAGGCTTTTGGATATTTGCACTTTAGTCTTTACCCTATTGAACAATTTAATTTAGGCTTGAGTAATTTTTAATCTTGAGGTAATCAAGCCCAATCTCAATTTAATTTCGATAAAATCACCTTTATGTGTATGATCTATTAGGCCCCCATCACAATGATCTAAAGCTTTATTCTTCCATGCCTTTAACTTTTGTCAGAACTTTTTTAATTCTTCGATATGGCTCACAGAAGACCTACTCATGCTTCCACACGTACTGGTGAGTCTCATTTTCTTGTTTTGTTTTACCTAATTGGCCTTCATCCAGTTGTAGTCTTTGGTCATCTTCTTCAATTCTTATTCTCAATACCCATTTCCATGTTTAAATTACTAATTTCCCTCTTAGAGCCTTTAGTTTTCATTTCTCTTCCGATCCTTTATAATTTTTTTAAAATTAGATTAATTTTTGAAGGTATAAAAGGCTCTGGTTGAATAATTACTCAAAAAACAGACCTGTCCATGCTGTAAAATACTACGTCATAACTACAGCTTCTTCTTCAAGCATCGTATCCCTAGGTTTGTTAGTCTACTTAAACCAGATTCACATCTTTCTTCCAGGCTAGAGTAGTCTTATGCAATTAGCCTTTATACTTGTCTCCTTAATACTTAAAATTTGCCCTCTCCTTAAGGTCATCAGAATAAATTGCTCCAACCATTTTTCAAATCAGTAACGGTGTTTAATCAACAATTTCCTAAATACCTAGCAATAGGACAAATAATTCATCTCTTTAGTAGTACATAAAGGCCTTGAGTATGAACCATGATGCCCTCCATGTTATGTCTTTTGAAGTTACATCGCTGAGAGTGTCTATCCAATTTTTTTATTTTCAACTCAGACCATTCCATCTCTTTGAATTTTAAAAGAAAAATACAGTCTGACCAAATGGTTTAATCTCATTATCTTACTCACCCTAAAAATGACTTCAAGCCCAAACATACAATAGTGATACATATTCTTGCAACCTTCCTTTGCCATTTATTTGGCACATGTTTAGTGATTGGATCACCTCGATGAAAATAAACAATATTAGGCAGATACTTTTGTTCAGACATTCAAACAAATCCAGCACAGCTGCCTTAATATGTCCCCATAACTTTGCGAACGAGATCAAACCATGAATAGCTAAGGGCAAACATATTAATGACTCGGTCGTTATTAAAGTATCTTTGGATTAACTCGAGTAAAAATTCCTAAGGAATAACATCAATATTGCCTTTCTTTTTCAATAAACGGGCAATCAAATTGAATATCCTTGTCCAAAAATTTTGACAATTTTCTATGAATACTAGCTATCTTATGTTCTTCGCAATAAATGGCTTTTTGAACCCAAGGTGTTGAGCTAAGTAAGGCTAAGTACTCTTCAATTGTCGAGGTTAAGTTTTCTTAGTTAAGGGAAAAACTAATATGACAAATCCTAGAACTCTAACATAGCCTGGACCGTTTGTTCATCCAATTGGATCTTAAGAAAAAGTGCTATGTCTCCATATTTCTCAATAAACCAAATTCACTTCATATTTCCCCATTGATCCCATATCACAACTAATTTTCTCAAGCTTTTCTTTCAAAAATTTAAATTAGTTATCCTTGGTAATAGTGCAATAAAGCCCTTTGATAAATAATCCCCACTACTTTTCTAATTTTTCTCTAAGTTTATATATGCCTCTTGGAATTTTTTATAGGTACTGGTTGTGCTTGGTATTCTAAGAAGTCAAATGAAAATCCACTAAGTTGAATCTCGGTTAAAGCTAATATTCCTATATGCACATGATGTATATGAAAAAGAAAAAGATAACACTAGTTACTATGCAAATATAGAAGTTCTAACAGAACAATAAAATCTAAAAGAAGATAATCTAAAACATGAATTTTAGTTTACACAATGAATTGCAAAATAAAGTAATAAAAAGGTTGAAATTGTTACTTCGTTTGTTCCTAGTCTTCTGGTAACTTCTAAAATTAGGTATGGCTCTACGTAAGGTTTGCATGGTTCATTATATAAGGTTCAAGTTTGACATCTACATAGTCATTCGAGTTTTTCATTGGCCTAGATAGAAGTTAATACCTCAAAAGACAGAGCTATTTTATCCTCTTTTAATTTGGTTCAAGACCCTTAACGAGTCCATGCATGGAATATACATGACTCGTTTTTGTGAAGGGATAAACAAACCCTTTTACGAATCATTTTACAACCCCTATCCTAGATTCTCCTAAAAATAAAACCACATTAAAAAAAAAGTATTAGCAAAAAATAACTAATAGTATGTGCAAATTTACTTACAAAACAGTTTTTTATTAATTAAAAAAATTTAAGAAATTATAATTAAATACCAAATAAAACCAATTAATTAGGAATTTAATTAACACGTAATTAATCTTAAGCTTGACTTTTTAAGCCTTACTAGTAAAGTCGCCAAGCTATCGTAACATGCCATACGTAAATCCAACACGTCAGACTTAGATAGATAAATTTATTTTTTTCTTCACATTGAGATTGGTCCTCGTAAGTCAAATTAAATTGCACATCCGACTTCTTCCTACATGATAGCCAATTGAGTTGGAGTCGCTACCAATCTATTTAGGCTAAGATAAGATTGGTCACCAACCAAAGTTTCTTTTTCTTAGGGTTACAAGACCCTTAAAAATAAACTCCAAGGTCCATTTGATAACCAAATTTCATATGAAAAGGGTTTGAGAGTTGATTACACATGAGTAAAGACAATTACCCCAATGATGCTCGTAAAGAGGTTCCTCTTAATTATGTATTATCCTAAATTTTGATTAAAATTTATTTAATTTTTTGATTTTTCATCATGATTCTCATATTTTTGAAATTATCAAAAATTAAATTATTATTCCAATTACAAGTAAATCAGATTTACTTGATTTTAAAAATCAAAATATTTTCTCCACCCCTCTGGAAAACTTAGCATAATATAAAAGTTTTAATTCTTGAGAAATTCAAAAATTTCAATTTACGTATTTAAAGAGTGCATTCCTTTGTTTAAAGTAATTGATAAAACTCCCTTTATATACTAGAAGACATCTAAGGACTATTTTAATTCAGGGATATAGCCTTGTTTTTTATTAAAACACATATTGTAATTAATAAAAATGTATGCTTGGTGTTTTTTTTACACAATATCACCTAATCAACTCTAAAGGACATGCATTAATATGAAAATACCTACATGATCCTTAAAGGCTTAGTTTTGGTCGATTTTGACATAAAATACAAAACTAACCCTAAAGACTTGATTTTGGTTATTTTTAATGGAAAGTACAAGACTAATCTTAAAAACTCAATTTTGATCTATTTTGACTAGAAGTACAAAATTAACCCTAAAAGACTTAATTTTTTCATGAATTTTACCAAAACAGTCGTAATGCATAAGGAGTTTGGAAAAGGTGCTAAGTGGTCCTTAAATTATGGAAAATGACCTAAATGACTCTAAAATGTATGGAAATTGCAAATGGCCCACAAATTATGGACAATAACCTAAATGACCTTAAAATGAATAAAAATTGCTAAATGGTCCCTAGTTTGCATGAAAACATTTTAAAAAATTGTAAATAGGCCACCTAGGTTTGGCCATGCCTAAAAAAACAAACCTAAAAAATTTTTTTCTCTTTAAACAAGAAATAATATCCTGTATGTCTTTTGCACAAAAAGGAAATCTTAAAACTACGATGTGCATAGATCAACAAACATACATGCATTAATATCACTACCATAATATTTTTTCACGAAAATGGCATGGGACATGTAACTAATGGACATATGATACAAAAATGGCATGAAATGACTAAAAATATATAACATGAAGTAACTAAGAAATGTTGAAAATGAGGAAAAATAATTAGATAAAATAACTAAAAGTTAAGCAATCTTTGTCTAAAAGTCTTAAAAATAAGTTTTTGTGATAGAAAATTGACTTTGTGGGACTTTAAACAAAAATTATAAAAAAAAAACTTCAAGATTGTAGCTCAACGTTTGGCTCTAAACTTGGTTGTTACACCTTTAGCATAAACCATTAGCCAAGCCACGGCTTAAGATCATCAAGCTCACATGAAAAGGAAAGAAAATGCAAAACAAAGCTAGAAATAAAAGGATGAACCACCTCGAAGCAAACTTGGATAAACCCTTTCTTCCTTATTCTCTTTTTTTTATTATTATTTGTCCTTTGTTTTTTCCTCCCTTTTCTTGCTTTTTTTTTTTTTGCTACTTCAAATAATGATATGAAATTAATTCTCCTCTTATTATGAATGTCCAATAAAACCCCTCTTGGATAATCACTCATTTTCCTTATGCACTTTTACCATCTTATTGACACCTCCAAATAGCTAGCTTGCTAATAAACTCTCTAAACCCTAGCTATTTTTCTCAAGGATTGTATCCTTCCTAGTAGAGTAAGAAGCAAGCCAATTTTGGTGGCCTAACTCCAATGAAGACCTTAAAAATGGCAACTATCTTAAAATGGCATTATCTTAAGCCCATGCATGAAAGGGTTTTTAGCTTTAACTTAAAATAGCATCTCATTAGATTTCAACCAAACTAGGCTTAAATAGTTAGAAGTAAATTAGATCACAAGCCTTTTGGCTCTGTATATGATTAGAGAGATCACTTTACTTAAAAAAAGAAGTCTAGTTAAGTTCTAATGATTTTGGTTAAAAGACATATTTGCAATCATGCTTATTCTTATTTGAAGTAAAAATGCTAGAAAGATATGCTTTGCATGATTAAGAAGGGGCCTTAAGTCATTTAGAGTGTTTAGGAAGGTGAAATATTAGTAAATTCGAAGTAAACAAACTCTTTGTGGATAGTTTTTCATGTTGCATTAATATATAAGGTGATGTATTAATACATTAAGAGCCAATGTATAGTTACATCATGCAATGTATCGCTAAAAAGGCTTCCCAGTAGCCAGGATCATTTTTGGCCCAATAATGTATCAATATATTAACGAATAATTTGATAAATTCATGTGATTTGCATGAAAAGGCCTTATCTTGATTTTCCAAATGTATTCACTTCTTCATTTATCCCTAGGTATCCTAAACCTTCCAATTGAGTCCCTAACTATCAAAATTTAATTGGTCAAAAGAGGGAGGTACATTTCTATCATTGGCTTTAAATCAAACACAATTGGTTTAAAAGAGAGCCGGACAAAATTACATGCCTACATAAGTTTAAGAGCACAGTTATGTATAGAGAAGGATTAGCACTTTCATAATGCCTATTTAAAAATGATACCCATTAATCACATGTTATCTTTAATGTTAAATAAGTGATTTTTATTTTGATATCTAACAATATTCCTCTAATCTTTTGATTGGCAACAAAATTTCCTGAATTTAGTTTAAGAAACATTTTTTAGGCAAAAAAGGGTTAAATGTAAGCTTTTATATAAAAAAATCACACAAAAAATCTCACCTTAAGATTTAACCAAAATCACTACTTGTAAATTCCTTAAAGTTGTGCAAGGGGAGGATAAGGTAACTTGGAACATTTATTTATTTATTTATTTTACTTGAGAAAAAGTAAACATGAATCTTTTTAACTGAAAATTACACAAATAATACCCATACTTTTGTTAATTTTTAGTGGACTTTTCTTATCTAAAGATTTCAGTGAGATCACTACTTGTGAACACCTTGGAATTTCATCTTTGAAAAATCAACTCACTTTTATTATTAGATGGATGTACCTAAACTAAATTATTTAAAATGCTACACATGTGAATCGAGATTTTGAAAAGGCTATTATTTATTTTTTTATTTTAGAAAGGACATAAATGTCTTTTAGTCATAAAATTTTATTTATTATTTTATTTTTTCTATGTAGAAGTAATTCTCAAGTTGCTCTATAACTTATGGTAACATCTCGATAACTACTTTTATTTGGAGTGTTACAAGGAATAATCGATACTTCAACCATTCAAAGAAAATATTTTTTTTAGAAAATTCATTTTACCAACAATAATTTAAAAGACATATTTCACATTTATTATGCAAGTAGCTAAATACTATTGTTTTATTTTTAAAAGGAAGTAATACATTTAATAAAAATAAAAAAACAAATATAAAGATGTAAAATTAAATAAAAATTATAAGAATAAAATATAATAATAACTACTATAATAGAGAAAATAAAAAATAATCATAAAATGAAAAGATAAAGAACTAACTAAACAAATAATAGTAAAGGAAAATAATAGGATAAAATGAATATAAACGAAAATAAAAATGAAAATAAAGAAAAAAAAAAGCCTACCTTGAAAAATTATGAGAATTTGAAGATTGATAGGTTAGATTAATTCCCAAAAGAAAAATTTTGGATTTTTTTTATTTTTCCCTTTCTTTTTTCTTCCTTCTCTTGTAGGAGGGTTAGTTGCACCAAGGTAAGTTGCTTGCAGGGCAAAATGTAGATCACCCTTATGTCTTTAAAAAAAAGAACTATAAAAAGGATATCTTTTTTCTCCCTCCACCCTCATTTTTCTCTCTTTTTTTTCTTTTTCCAAGTTTCCCTCTCTTATCAAATGCAAAACCCAAAAGTAGTAGTTGTTGTTATCTTTGAAGCTTTTTCAACCCTAAAATTCATCAGTTTTCTTATTTTGGCTTCTTATCTCCTTATCTAAGTATTTTCCCCTAAAAAAACCTAAAAATTCCTAGATCTAAAAGACTAAAACCAAAATGCCACCCCTAATAAATGTCGCATTGGATGGGCTTCAAAATCAAACTTGAGCCTTACCTCACTACCTCTTCATTGTCCATCAATCGAATCCCTAAGACATTTTTCTAACCCTCTCAAATCTAGGGAACTCAAAACCCTAATGACTAGATTTTTTCCCTTTTTGTATGTGGTTTTCCTAGTGTTTATCATGCTAAATTTGTTTTTGATTGAATTGCATTTTTTAAAGGATTTTAAATCATTTTTTAATTTAGGTTCTTAGTTTTATACTGATGGTTTCAAGGGTGGTCAATAATGGTAGGGCTAGGGTTAGGCAATGCTAGGAGCAACTATAGTTTAGTGTTTGAAGCCAATGGTTAGAGCTGGCTATGCAAAGGATGTGCAAGCTAGTGCAATCATGGTTGCAAGTAAACAAGGGAGATGGGCAATAACAACAGTAGTAGGGCAAGTGGGCAAGTTACAAGTAAACCTATCGATGGGTTGGGCTACTATATGAAAATTTGTCTTCCCTTACCTAAGCCCAACCTGAGCTAGCTTGCAAGCTTGTTTTACTATTTAAAAATATTAAAAATAATTTTTATATTAATTTTATTATTAAATATAAATAAATATAATTTTTTATTAAATGAACAATAATTCAAGTTGAGCCAAGTCAATTGAAATTGAAAAATACTAGCTAGGCCCGACTTAATTTATGTAGCCCACCGAGCCGGATGGGTAACCCAACCATTCGACAAGTCTAGTTGTAAATGGGAGGCTGGCCTAGGGGTGCTGCAGGGCTGCTGATCGCTTGTTAGCCCAGCAAACCCAAACAGTGGTTTTGCACTTTCAGCCTTAGAGACTGCCCTAAACGGCCCAAAGAATCTAAAAGCTTGATGAACCTAAGCTCTTTGAAAGTCGGCCCAATAATATCAAATCCACTTTTAAAATTAAAGCCTAAAAGTAAGAATAAAATTGGATCTTGAAATCCAAACCCAATTACACTGGCTACATCCATCTCAAAAGACTAAATTAATTCAACTAAACCGAGCCTAATTTGAAATCGGAGTCCAATTCGATCTCGTTCATAAAGATTAGAGTAGGGAAACAACTTCAAAAAATTGACATCACTTGGCTTCTTGACTGATGATTCGTTTCGGTATTTAACGCCTACTGGTTCCAAGTATGAAATAATTAATTTTATTTCATACACCGAACGTAATAATAACCTTAAAATAGTTAATTCATTTCATAAACCAAATTACTAAATTATTATTTTATTTTATGAAAGTTATTAACTATTCTCATAAAATAATTATTTAATTTGAATTTTATTTCATTTAATTGACTAAACGTAATACATGTTTCATGAATGTCAGGAAAATAGCGGGCACACTCGCTAAAATCAACTGTGATGGAAGAGGATCAATAACAACATTAATAATCCCCAGTCAAACAGAATTCGCATAAAAGTTAGTGCTTATAATATATTTAGATTTTTTTTTATGTTGAAATGAATTTTACTTGTTTAAATTATTTAAGAAAAAGGCATCATGATTACGATTTGAGTTGTCTATATTTTGTTATTTTTCGGTAAATGGTCTTGCAGTGTTTGTGGTACAAAGAAAATTATGGACTAAAAATTAAATATATATATTAAAATTTTAAATTTATTAAAAATCTATTTATTTGGGAGTAGAACGCTCATTGTTGGGCTATTTCTGTGTTTCATTAGTTCACAATATTCATCCATGAAAGTGGATGAGATTTTTTTAATTTGTTTTTGACATAAATAATAAATTAAAAATTTGACATTGTTTTAAGCATGAGAAGTTTTTTCATGTAAAAAGTGGTAGTTTCTTCTTAAATTAAAAAACAAAAATTGGCTTTTTTTTTTTTTTTTCAAAATTGGGAAGTTTTTTTTTATGTAAAAGTAAAAGCTAGGTAGTTTTTACCTAGTAAAAAGTAAATAGTTTTTTCAAGCAAAAAATAGATAATTAATTGTTATTTCAAGTTAAATAATAAAAAAACCCTTAATTTTTATACTTATTTTAATAATTTCATTTAATTTTTTATAATTTTTTAATTAAATTGATGTCACTTAATTCAGTAATATCAAATTCAGCCATATCAAATTCAGCCAAAATTTTTATTAATAGTATAGATTTCAATCAATTTTGCGGTTTTTCTCATGCATGCGATAGAGTTTTGTGATTTTGAAGATGCTATCCTATTTTCTAGCCTTTATAGTTTCTATTCTCTTTGGAACGTTAAGTTGGCCTAGAAATAAAATGAGTCAATGGTTAAAACATTAATAATAGTGTAAGAAGTTAAAAGATTAAAATCTTACCCATTAATTATTAACGGCATTAAATAATAA
>JBBYHL010010268.1:1435-11949 GCA_038381835.1 Adansonia madagascariensis
TCAACCACTTTTATCTTTAATATTTCTTCACCCAATAATCTTGCTTTAAATTGCATTTTTTTTATATTTACATCCATGTGCAAGTTATCATTGAGTCAACTTGCACTTGAGAGGCATTTAATGAAATAATAATTTAATCATTTCTTATCAACTTAAGCTTACGAAATAAGCTGAGAATCTAATGAAAACGTTAAAGACTAGGAGAATCTGGTTCTCCTAGTCTAAAAAATCAAGCATTAGAGATTTGATTAACTCTATGATTAGAGTATTGTTTAACAAGGTTATCATAATTTGATCCATCAACACCAATTGCATGAAAAAAAATCTTTAATTAGAGAATAATTTTCAAAGAATCAATTGAGCAGATCATTTGGCCAATGTTATAGAATTCCTTCATCTACTTAGATTTAAAAAAAAAAAAAAAAGAAGAAGAACCCAGCTTTGAGTTTTATAATCTAAAGCCTGGGAAGGGAACCTTTCAGGTTTTTTTTTTTATTTTTTTCACTGTCAAAAAAGATAACAGCGTTGAGAAAAAAGCAGTCAAAAGTTTCAATTAGATAAGTTTCTTTAATTTAAAGTTGAATATATCAGTACAGGCCTTGAAGAATCTTATATATATATATATATATATATATATATATATATAAGTTTTTTAGACTTAGAATAGTAAAGCATTCAAAACATACATAAACATACTATCCTTTTTCGTTGTTCAGAAATCTACTTAAAATTTAAGTATCCAATTAATTTGTGTCTATAGACATAAATTAATAATAATTTAATTATTAAAATTTTAAAAAATAATATATTAATTACATTTATATATATATATATATATATATATATATACATCATTCGCTTAACTAATATTTACAGCCATCAGTAAAGGATAATTTAAAATTTTTTTAAATCCCGAATGCTCGAATTGCCAATTATCCAAGCATTTAGCAAGTTTGACTATTTATGATTACATTACCAATATAGAATGTATTTACTTGCCAACTCGGTCAATAAAATGCCTTTTCAAGCATTTGACGTATAATGAAAAGATAAATAATCAAACAACTGCATGATTATGCAATTGACGTGTTCACTACAAACTTACAAATCGTTATATTTCGTTGTACTATATTTTTATCGTTATTTATTATTATTTTTTGTGATTTTTTCTCGTTAAACATTTAACAAGGCAGATAATTTTTATTGTAAAATAATGATAGTAAAATTATCAAGTAGTTGCTTTTTAAAACACTATCATATGGGCTAGTGTTCTGTAAATTTTTGGGGTTCAATTAATGCGAAGTGGGCAAAAGAGTATGGAATAAAACAGATGGGCCAAACATTAGTTTTTTGCTCTTTAAAGGCAACATGATGGAGAACTTGCATTGTTGTCCACAAAAAAAAAAAAAAAAAAAAAAATCCTTTTGCTTCTTTAGTATAAAAGCATCTGTACGAAGTATGCCCTCAAGTCCTCGACTTGCCATCGGAAAGCTCTTGTCTTTTCTTGATTAGTGAACTTTAAATGGATCAGGAAGCAGTGGTAAATGATGGCAATGATGGAGGAAGAGATAAAGAGAAATGGGTTCATGATTCATCCGTGGATCATAAAGGAAGAGTCCCTCTTAGAGCTTCAACTGGTGCATGGAAAGCTTCTTTATTTATCATCAGTGAGTATCTAGATTATGCTTTATGAGAGTTTTCGCTGACTTAAATAAGGTCCTAACGCAATGTTACAATTACTCTCTTATGATTTGATTTTCTTTGCCACTGACATTCACAGGTGATATTTATCAATTAACCACAATAACATATATATATATATATATATTTACGATTGTAATTTAAATCCCTTTTCACTAACTCAATATGTCAAAGCCTGCTGATCTTTTACAGACGTGTTTGTGTATATAGTGCTAATCAGTCTTTGACTTATAGTCTACTGTCTCATTGCAGTTATTAGCCTTTTACACTTTCATTGATGTTTTGATTATTGAGCCAAACTGTTGTTATGTGATTACTACATTTAATATTAACAAGCACATGTTTTCAACTGTAATTCATTTTATGAATCGGACGGGTTGAACTAGGAATTAGTCTGTTTACTAGTTTAATTGTAGGGAAAGGGAGAGCTGTAGATGCTGGTACTTTGAACTTCAGACATGTTGCGTGCTATTTCTTAGGAGTAGTTGTATGAATCAACCGGATAAACCTTGGATTATATTGGACAGCTCTTTGCTTGAAATGAAATAAAGAAAAGCTGAAAGACGCTGGATTTTCTATTTCATGGTTTCTTTAGACTGAGGGGAGGTGCTATAAATCTAGTAAAAAAAACTGATCCAAAAGAAGTGAATGAACAAATAGACTGTTGAACTTTGCCACCAGGGTGTCTCAATGTTTATGTTTAGATCAATCAGTCCTTACAATTGAGCTTAGATATCAAAAATTTTCTAACTAATAGTGCTAAACTGTTAATTCAATGCTTGTAAACGATGAGATAATTAAGTGTAGACTAGCCCTAATCCCCTCCTTTAATCTTTGGCTCATTGTAATCCGACGGTTAGAGCAATCGAAAGGGTAGTCGTCTCGTTACTTGGACAATGCCTTCTCGTAGTGGTGATCTGAAATCCGAATCCTTAGTTTGTAGTAAAATAGAACCCTTCTTTGTCAAAGAACTGTACTAACTCACTAACTCCCCAGCCAACTTTTGGAGCAGCAATTGAGTTTAGTGAAAGGCTAAGCTACTTTGGAATATCAACAAACCTCATTTCATACCTCACCAAAGTGCTCCATCAAGACTTGAAAACAGCTGCAAACAATGTAAACTATTGGACCGGAGTCACCACGATGATGCCTCTAGCCGGAGGGTTCTTAGCCGATGCTTACCTAGGCCGGTTTACAATGGTTCTGCTGTCATCCCTCATTTATCTCATGGTAATTTTAGTTTCACTTCATAGATCAGAAATAACACGACCTTGATTTAACTGATATGTTTTGATGCATTCTTTTAATGTCAAAAACCAGGGTCTGAGCCTCTTGACAATGTCCGAGTTCATCCCAGTTATGAAGCCGTCATGCAATGCAAGGATTTGCCAAAAACCAAGGAAAATCCATGAAGTACTTTTCTTTGTAGCACTGTATTTCATCTCCCTCGGGACCGGAGGATATAAGCCTTGCCTCGAGAGCTTCGGGGCAGATCAGTTCGATGATGATCACGCGGAAGAAAGGAAGAAGAAGATGTCATACTTCAACTGGTGGAACTTTGCACTTTGTTGTGGACTTTTGCTAGGCGTAACTGTCATAGTTTATGTTCAAGACAAGCTCAGCTGGGGGATTGCAAATCTTATCCTCACCATAGTTATGGCCGTCACGATCTTAACCTTCTATACTGGCAAGATTTATTACCGATACCAATTACCCGAAGGCAGTCCCTTAACTCCATTGCTGCAAGTTTCGATTGCAGCCATAAGGAAGCGGAAACTACTATATCCATCCGATCCTTCTCTACTATATGAAGTACCAAAATCAAAATTGTCCCGAGGAAGGCTTCTACGTCATACAAGTAGACTTAGGTAACAATTTAAGCAAGTTCACACAATAATTCTCAACAGAATTTTAGCTTAGGTAACATAGTTTTTTAATCCATTTAATCTGATTCATCGTCAGGTTTCTAGACAAAGCTGCAATAGTTAATCAAGACGGTGAAAACATTCATAATCCATGGAGACTAGCAACAGTAACAAAAGTGGAAGAAATGAAGCTTGTTTTAAGCATGACTCCAATTTGGCTAACTTGTTTAGTATTTGGAGTATGTATGGCACAAGGTCCAACTTTCGTTGTCAAACAAGCTGCCACCATGGACCTAACTATCGCCAACGATTTCAAAATCCCAGCAGCATCGATCAACTCCCTCGGAGCAATCGGATTTATGGTTTCGGTCGCCATCTACGAGAGGATCCTAGTCCCGTTTTTAAGGAAAGTTACCGGCAACGAACGTGGCATAAGCATCCTCCAAAGGATAGGTATTGGGATGGCATTTTCCACACTATCCATGGTTACAGCAGCTTGTGTCGAAATGAAAAGGCTGAAAGCTGTTGAAGAAGGGTCATCGTCCGCCATGACAGTGTTCTGGTTAGCTCCTCAAGCAATAATCCTTGGCTTGGGAGATAGCTTTACAATAGTTGGATTGCAAGAGTATTTTTACGATCAAGTTCCTGATTCAATGAGAAGCTTAGGGATAGCCTTTTTTCTGAGTGTGATTGGAGTTGGAAGCTTCTTAAACAGCTTGCTGATCATGATTGTGGATCAAATCACAGCAAAAGATGGCAAAAGTTGGATTGGCAAGGATCTGAATGCGAGTCGTTTGGACAACTTTTATTGGTTTCTAGCAGCCTTAACTGTACCAAATTTATGTGCTTTCGTGTTCTTGGCAAGGAAGTATACCTACAAAAATATTCGTGGAGGGGGTTCTTGCGACTTACTGCCCTGAAAATGATGTTGCAGAGCTAATTATGTAATCTGAACAAGTAGAGGTATTGTTGACAAAGTGTTAGCTCAATTTACATGATGATATTAATATTTTTAATAATTATAATTTCAATAGGGTTTAAATAGATAAAATTTTTTAAGTGAATTAATTAAATAAAATATTTTTTATTTTAATCCGACAAATTAAGTTTCGAAGTGCAAATGAAAGTCTGAAACATCAAGCTGATCTGTTTAATTTCTGACGAAATTCGAGGTAACCGATTCAGAGACTAATTTGTGAGCTATTATTAGTTTGGAAATTGATGAAAATAAATATACAGCAGAGGATAATTTTTGAAGTAAGGTATAATTTTTAAAATTATAGAATTTAATTTAGATAAAAATTGATATCGGTTTTACGATGAGGCTTAAGTGTACAGTGTGGGGATTTATAAGAAGTAAAGGAGAGGTAAGGGGACACTGGAAGTTTGATTTTTAAAATGTGATTGGATGTCTAAGTTAGTAACCAAGAAAGAAATGTGCAAAATAATAGTGGGGTTTTCAAATCCTTACCTTGGCTATCTCTTTGTTGGAGTATTTATACCTTTAAAGGTTGGCTAATGGCTCACTCTGTCTCGTCTCAGGGTAGTTTGGTTCTGTAGGCGTGGAATGAGGAACTAGTGAACTGTCCTTGAAGGCTAAGACTTTCAACGTGGGTGATAAGACTTATACTGTGATCGAGGTATTAGATGATATGATTATCTCTAGTTCATTTAATGCTAGATGTCGGGTCTCTTTTCTTGGGCGAGTGGATTCATCTATTGGACCCTTCCATTGGATTTTGTATAAGGGCTCTGTTGTTGGTCTATCTTATCTTATGGGGAACAACAAATACTAACCCTCATTTATTGTATTATACATAATATAAAATTAAAAATTATTTAAATAAAATTATTTAAATTTAATAATTTTTTATATAATATAATTATATGACATAAAAATAACATAAATAAATTAAAAAGCAACAAGATATGACATGAAGAAAAAAATGAATAGGACACAAATAAACAATTACATCAAAATTTATATAAAATAAAATATTAACATGTCAAAATTTATATAAATATCTTATTACTTCAATACCATTATAATACGAAAAAACTAATACGAACGTGATGACATGTTACATAAAATTAGGAGTCAAGTGTCAATAAGATTTGATCATTTCGAACATAATATGATTATTTGACATAAATATAATATAAAAAATAATTAAAATATGAGAAATAAAATATAAATATAATATAAATATACATATACATATGTGCTAAAAATTATATTAAAAATTATTATTGTGTTGAAATTTATAAATTTTAAGGAGTTTTGGTTGGAGAAAAATGAAAGCAAAAATGAATTGTTTTGACCCTAATTTAAAGAAAAAGCCACAAATAGCACAATATTGAAGTTCAAACTGAAAGTAAATTTCAATTCAAGAGAAATAGACCTGTTTAACGAAGGATTAGTATGTTCGAATCAAATTTAAATATGATATTTTATATTTAAATTAATTTAATTTAAATTATTATTTATAAAATAATATAATATTTTTATTTAAATTTAATTATAAAATATATATTAATATAAAAATATTTTTTAAATATTTTAATATATTTAAATTATAAATTTAAATTATCAAATCAAATTAAATTTTAACTTAATCTTAAATTTTAAATTATTTTAATTATATTTTAATTTATTTTGATTTGATTTGTAAATAGATTTGATAATAACTTTAAAGAGAAAAAAAAAAAAGGAAAACATGGCTAATATAGGCCTGGCAAATAGCACAAAATTGAATTTTGAATTGAAATCGAATTTCAGTTCAATTAAACGGGACAACTTTAAGTGATGGCTATAAGATATGCTGTTGCTTTCTATCACGATTTTAAATCTTAAAATCGATAATATCAATTTGGGTCTTACTCTTTTATTTTGAGTATATAAGATTTAACACTCATTTAAGAATCTTTAAATTATAACTTATTAATCTAACTTTTTTAATTTTACTCTCCATTTGTAATTTTTAGTAAATTAATAACCGTATAATATTTTTTTTTGATATAAATATAAAAATATGTATATTTAAATTTGAAAGATCAAAAAAATTCATTATTTAATATTTTTTTAAAATAAAAATTATAATTTAAAAATAAAAAAATTGTAACTGTAAAATTTAATTTTTAAATTTATTAAATATTTTTTTTAAAAAATTATTAAATGAATCCATTTAAATAAAATTTAAATTTATTGTAAAATATGGTATGTAATTATACGTACTTATCAATTTAGGAATAAGTCCACGTTATCTTAATTTCAGCGTCCTGTGCTGTACAAACACAATTAAAACACAAACGATAATGATCTGACGACGTTGAGTATTTGAAAGATATAAATGATTAAGGTTAGGGACACTCGTTTGGTTTAGAATTTGGATTATTATCAAGTACTTATGTACACTTAAACATTGGGTAGGCTTTAGCTGTAAAGGCAATGAGTGTAAGCGAGCAACCGTTTTAAATGCAATAATTTTACGTATTATTACACAATAATATGTGTTAAGAAAAAAAAACTTTAAGAAACGTACAGCAGAAGTCCAGCTCCCCTTTAAGAATGCAGACTTCGAGGCAGAGGTTGTTGTGGGAGAATGATAGCCAAAGCTAAGGTCAAGAATGACTGGCCATCACCATTGACCAGTGCAATCACAACCAGCGGGTAACGGAAGTTTCATAATTCTTTGATAACCGGCTTCTCAATTGAATGTTGATTTAAGTATATATTTGAGGTGGATTTATTTAATTTTTTTAAAAAAATTTTTATATATTTAAAAAAATTTAAATAACGATAAAGTATGATATCGTAGCTGTTATTTCATAATAGTGATACCGTTTGTCACCCCTAAAGGTTTACTAACGGTGAAGATTAAAAAATTTCACACCGTTAACAGTAACGCTACGAAGATGACTTGGAAGAGTGAGTATGTCTTGGGTGATTTGGGAATTTGGTGGGATTTGGGATGTCGGGGTGGACTGGGAATGGGGGTTGAGCGATGGGTCGGGTCTTTGACAATGGGTCTAGGAGTTAAATTAATATGAATGTGTTTCTAATATTCTTGGAGTTTTATAGATAGGAATAAATATTTTTTTTTAAATATGAATATGTTATTATAATTAGGAAACATTGTGAATAATTCTTTTTCAGATAAATAAAAAATTATGGTGTCAAAAACTATTTTAAAATAATTAAAACTAGTTTTTATACTTGTAATTATAATTGCTATATTTTATAATAAGTTGAGCGAATTTAAAAAATATTCACGGTTATGATTACCATAATAGTATTTATTATATCTGCAATCATAATAAATTAAAAAATTTAACTGCGATCGTAATTTAAATTTTTAAATCTTATCTCAATAGTTATATTTATATAAATACTTAAAAAAAAAATTGAAATAATGTTTTATCACTTTTGAGGATCGAATTTATATCATTACTACTATAGATAGTATCATTGTATTACATATAATGATATAACTAAAGTTGGTTCCATTTTTTATTTTGATGTGCAGGTTATTACTACAGGTTATTGCTGTTGGCTTTTTTCTTTTTCCTTTTTTTTAATAGAAACTAGGCATATGGTATCTTCGCATCAAAATAAGTTTATTTGTATGTTAATCAGATTTTGGTGTGAGTTTTAGATTTAAATAAATGTATTCGATATAATTATATTTAAATTTTTTAAAGATTTTCAGGTATTTAAAAAATCTTCGAAAGATTATATCATTGTATTCACGTTTAAAAATATATCGAATAAAAATATTAAATAAGAATACTTTCAGAAAAATAGACACGGAGCAATAGTTTTATCGTGATATTAACTTCGAAATGTGTTTCCGTTCTAGGAGTAAATTTCTTGGCAAAGTCCTGCAATGGAGTTACTGGATTATGCGGAGGTCTGCAAACTGCGAAGTTGAAGAAATGAAGTCTGATGAGTGTTCAAGTTCGATCACTGTGAATACTTGTGGAGAAGCCACCGAGATAGTCTCATCGGATACTTGCTCAGAACCTTACTTCAAAGAGGTGCTTTGCTGACAACATATATCAAATCAACGACGACGGAAAGACGAGGTTTAATTTGCTTGCACTTTTTGCTTTGAATTACTAATATATATCTTAAAGGAAGACCATGAGAAGTACTAAAAATCTATTCAGCACAGACATTTCTGTTAAAATAAGTGTTTTTAAGTTTTTGACACATGTTTAACCTGAACATGATTTTGGTGCGACAGAATACATATAAAAAATAAAAGGATATTTCATAAAAATAATAATAAAATCGGATATAATCTTAAAACATGATTAAGACATATTTGGGTACGCTTGATCACGTGATAAAATTATTTTTATTCATTTTTCTCCTAAATATAGAATAAACAATAAATAATTTGATTCTAATGAAACTTTTAAGATTTAAAATTTAAATTCTAAAATAATTAAAATGTTAAAAGCTATTTTCATATTAATAATTAATTGAAAATATCGATTTCACATTTTTATTGTATATTATCATATAAAAATATTTTTTTTATTATTGTGTTCCATTATACTCATGTATAACTTTTTAAAATTTCTTGTATCACCATATTCAGATCATACTGTAGTTGTATTACACGTCTATGCCCATGCTTCCTTACAAAAAAACACATAGTACCCTCTTATATTGCGTAGATTATAGCATTTTTCATGACTCTCCTAATTCATGACTTAAAATGAGGAGATTCCTAAGAGATGGGAAATAGGATCATTGGAGCCCATATATGTGTGTGTGCGTGTGTGTGTGTGTGTGTCGTGTAGGATCGCTTGCTTGAGGTTTTGGCTGGACTCAAAACAACTTTTTTTCTCGTGATATTTTGTTAGATTTCAACTATTGGAATGGCCAAGCAATATTTTATCCAAGTTATGAGAAGCAAGAGCATGAAGATGATTTTTGCACCATTAACAATTGCAGCGGTACTTTGCTTATTGTCTTGGTTATTTTCTGTGAAATTAAGTCAGATTTTCATGTTGTTAGGAAGAAATTTAATTTCATTCGTCCCTGATTAAAGAAAAAAGCAGCATTCATATTCAGTAGATATGTTTAGAGTATGGACTAATATATATATATATAATTGGTGCTTCGTTTACAGATTGTTGGGTTTGTCACAGGAGTAGTTTCTCCAATTCGGAAGACACGCATTGGTGATAGTACACCGCTTCATGTTATCTACAGTTCAATAGAATTGATAGGGTAAGCATAAATATTGAGACACACTCATTTTTGCTGGCCTACTCGAGGCTATTTTTTTAATCTATCAATTTATATATTCGTATAATATTTATTTTTTATTTAATTTTATTTAAATTTTTATATTTTTAATAATTTAAAAATTTATTTATATTTTATCATATTTTAATAATTTTATATATCTTATATTTACGTAATTAGACTTAATATAATCAGGTTAAGTTTTTTAAACCTCGAGAAGCTAAAGCTATATAGTAACCTTGTGTTGTGTTGATATAATCCAGCACTATTGTGCTATAAGATAAAGTTTTTCCTTACCACGTATCAGTTGCTACTGTATTTAAAGATAAGTCGATCTTTATCGAACTTTAAACATTAAACTTACTTATTATTATATTTTAAAAATAATTATATAAATTAATTAAATTAAATTTTACGTTCTATTTCTCTATCCTTTTACGTGTAGAATTGTCTTTTCTTGCCGATGCTTATGTACGTGTGTGCATCAATTTATCCCCGGCAATAATTTGGTTCCCACGTTTGTATTTGTTTTATGTGACGTGTAGAGTGGTAAGAATCCCATCAGCTACCTTAATGCATCAATTTCTCATCTACACTTAAATTTTTTTATTTTGTAATTTTTTAATTTTATAAATTTTTTATATAATCTAAAAATTTGATATTGATATTTAATATATTAATTTTTT
>JBBYHL010010279.1:0-11949 GCA_038381835.1 Adansonia madagascariensis
CTTGTCATGGGAGAGGACGAGATAATTTTTTGAAAACTCGCTATGCTATATGGCGAGTTTTTAACTGGAGAAATAAAAATCGTTGAGAACTCG
Organism: Adansonia madagascariensis; assembly: GCA_038381835.1. Taxonomy (NCBI): domain Eukaryota; kingdom Viridiplantae; phylum Streptophyta; class Magnoliopsida; order Malvales; family Malvaceae; genus Adansonia; species Adansonia madagascariensis. Next base: position 94 of record JBBYHL010010279.1, read on the forward strand.
CCATCTCTTTTATGGCGAGTTCTTAACGTGATAGGATGGCGAGTTTCCATCACAATAAAAAAAATTCAAAAAAGTAAAATTAACAAATATTTATTAAATAAAAGTAAAACAAAAAAAAATTTTAAAGAAGAAAATAATATTTATTAAAATTATTAATAAGGAGATTGAAATTATCTATCTACCCCTCTTTGTTCTGCTAATTGACACTCTCCTATATATATATATACATATTTACATAAATTATGTATAAATATATAAATTATCTATCATATCAGAAAGAATCTGATTTCCCATGCATCTATCACATCTCTCGGGTTCCAAAAAATTTAGTGGTCATTAGTCAACTATTATCTGTTATGTCAGAAAGTGAATTCCCAACACATTTTTTTATAATAATAATATAGATTTATACTTGAATAAATATTATAGATTTTTAATTTTTAATATGATAGTAATGATATATGCTGATAGTTTAAAGTTATTATGAGTTTTAAGTATGTTGTATGAGTATATTAAATTTAGTATGGATAAAAATATACTAATATTTGAAAATTGAATATAAAAATTTAAATAACTTTGATTTATATATAAGTATAAAATTTTACAATAAGAAATCATTTACTATATTATTGTTGATGCGAACTCTCTCCCGACACGATAGATAATTTATATATTTATACATAATTTATGTAAAAATATATATAAGGGATAGTCGATTAACAGACCAAAGAGAGGTAGATAGATAATTTCAATCTTCTTATTAATAATATTAATAAATATCATTTCCTTTTTTAAAAATTATTTTTTTTACTTTCACTTTTATTTAATAATAATTTGTTAATTTACTTTTTTTATAATTTTTTCTTAAAGCGGGAATTAAATTGAAAGTGGCACATACTAAGAAATAAAAAAATAGATATCTATATTTGGATAAAACAGTCTATACATATAATGTATTTGTTATTTTGTGTTTTTCTATTAAATTTGAGTTAGATATTAAAATAAATTTATATTAAAATTTTAAGGGATCTTTATTTAAAATTTATTATGGTTTAAGCATAAAACTGTTACTTTACATCTAAATCATTATAATCTATTAATAATTTAACAACAAAGCTAGAATTTAATTCTTACATTGAAGCTTTTACATAAATTTGCACATTTTTCGATTCATTCCTTTTTCAAATTTTTAACCTATTAATTTCCATTTCCCTTGAAACAAAAATTCCATTTCCATTACTTTGTTAGTTTGCTCCTTTTTCTTTCGTTTTCGTTATTAAATATTTATAAATACTTTTTGAGTTATCTTAATACAAATTGGTTTTGGATTGACTTGCTCATGGGTCGGGCCAGGTCAGATTTGGATCAGGCTTGAGTGGTATTAATATTAAATATGCTTGTTCAATCCCGGCTCGGCCCAAAATATGGGTCTCGAATTTTGTCCAAGCCCATCCATATTTGTAAATAGATAGTCCAAGCCCGTTTAGGCCCATTCATATTATATTTTTTTATAATTTATTTTTAAAAAAGTATATATTTTTTAAATTTAATTTTTATTAATTTAATAATTTTCTTTTATTAAGTTTACAATATAAATAATTTAATCTTTATTAATTTTTAAAGTTTTTACTATAATATTATATATAATTATATATATGTATTGTTTATATGACAAAAATTACAATAAAATATAAAATAAATATATATATGATGTAATAATAAAATGGGTCGGACCGGGTCAAGCTTGGGTTTTGAAAGCTGGACCTAAGACCCGGCTTAATTTTTTTATCCAAGCCCATTTTTTGGGCTTAATATATTTGTCCAAACCCTCTCAAATCGAACGGATCTTCGAGTTTAGACGGATAATCCGACCATTGAGCAGATCTAGTTTTGGATTATCATTTCATTTAATTTGCTCTTTTCTCAATGAAGAAGTAAATTTTTTATTGAGGTTATCATGTTTCTAGCTCTGAGTCACCATGCTTGCAACGATTTCATGATTTCTTCTTTTTTATTTGGCATTTCTTTGTTTTTGTTTTACAATCATTTACAGACATATTGTTTTTGGTTTACAATCATTTAGAGACATAAATTCAGGTTAGGAAAAAATTTTTATTTTTAAAATTGGTTCGTTGGTTTTCATGTATTAATGCTTAAACAATAAGTTACCTTTAAAAAAAATTTGAGAGATTAATTTATTTGTCCAGTAGATCCTTTTAATATATATTATTTAAAGTTTCGATCATTATTTTTTAATTGATTTTCTATCTTAAGGTTGACAACAACATACCATACATACATGTTTTTGGTTTAAAAGCATCAGGCAAGAAGAAAAGCAAACCATGTTTTTGGTTTTAATGTATTGGTTTTTTATTTTTTATCCTGATTTTACTTTTGCTAATGGACAAGTTTAATGTATTGGGTTTCTTACTTTACCGTTAGAGGAATGTAACTTGAAAACATGATTTGAGTCAAAATAAAATATTTTTATTTATTTACTTAAAAATTATGAAATAATTAATTCATCTAAATAATAAATGACATAGATTCATTTGCATTAGGTAAAAATTAATTAAACTTCAAACACTAAGTAAAACATGTATAAAGAATAGCTTATGATATACATTTTTCTTAAAATGTATTTTAACTCCAACATATCAGCTTTAAATAAATCAAGAGAGGATAAATTAATTTCTTAAACAAATAAATCTTAAAATTAAAGCACAAATAATAATGTTGAGAAATTTAAATAATATCCTAAAATTACAAGTAAATAAAGCAATAAAAACGGATAAATGAGTAAAGATAGAGAATTAAATACAAGTAATTTATAGAGGTTTGTACCTAACCCTTTTTCTTAGCCTCACTTGCCAAAGAGGTATAACATTCACAATTTTTACCTTGTAGGCTTAGATATCAATCTTTTCCTCGTCTTTTCAAAGCTAAGATATAATTTCTCTATCTTTTATTACCTTAATAGTAACATTTCTCTTTTATAAAGGTCTTTTTAAGTAAAAAAAGAAAACTTCTAAAAAGCTAAATGTTTACAAGGTTTAAACTCAATAAGGAGAGCCTGAATAAAGTTAGAATAAAATTATCTTTTTTATACTTAGTTTTCTATTATAAATTAAGTTTAAGAGAATGATAAGAAATAAAGAACAATTCAGATTTATGAGTTTCTCATATGTTTTTATATTTTTTTCATATATCATCATCATTCTTGTTGGAAAGCTTTAATCTCTATTGATAGAGATTTCATCAAAAGTTATATTTCTTTAGTTGTGTTGTTTAATCTAATCAACTTATCTTTTCATTGAGTTATCACCTTTTAATATTCAATAAATGCCTTTGACAATCTTTCACAAGTAAAAGAGCGAGCAACATCTCAAAAAGTATGAATGAGTTTGAAACAAACTATTCATTATAGGTTTATCTGCTAAAATTTGAAATAAAGGATTCACATCCTTGAATCTGTTGGATATTAATAAAGATAAATTTGTGTGTACAAGGTGCGTAAATATGATGTACGATTGATATCCGAGGTAAATAAAAAATTATTTTCATAATACCCACTTGAAGAGAAAGATAATCTAGTTTGGATAAAATATTCTGTTTGAATTTTAAATTATCATCTAAAATTTAAATTTTAAAATTTAAATTCTGATATTATCCAGATTTTCAGAATCTAAATTTAAAATTTAAAATTTAAAATTTGAAAAAGATTTTATCCTTCTAAATCTTATCAAATTATGTTTTAACATCTATAAATAGGTGTAAAACTAGAGAAGGAAAAACACACCAAAAATCATCTTCCTTTCCTCTATTCCTCTCTATACCTCTAGTCATCCGAGAGAGAATTTCATCACCTTTGGTTCGTAGTGTTGCTCTTGTAAATGCTAACAATCGCAACGTGATCGAAGAGGCCTGGGAGACGTGTTGCAAATACTGTCGAGCACATTGGTGGCAGGCAATAAACGTCTTAAGGTCAAAGGTTCAACCTTGACTCGATCGTGTAACATCTGATGTTTCAGATTTTTTGGTAACACGTATATTTATTCCGTAATTTTTTGATTCGATTATTTAATTTATTCTAGTATCGTTTTAACCATATGTTTATTTTGCAGTAGCTCGAAGCTAACAATCTTAAAACATTTATCATTTCGTATATATTTATACAGACTATTTCTTTGTCTTTCACAAATTTAGTTTTAATTCGATACTAGTATAATTTTATACATACTATCGGATTTGATTTCAAAGCTGCTAATGTTGGTTCATCCTTACGGCTATCGATTTCGATTTTGTTCGACGCCTTTGTCTATTTTGCGTGTTACTTTGGCTTAACAGTGTTTCAATTAATGTCATATTTTTTTTTATAAATTGTTTCTTCCTTGATCTTGGAAAAACGTGTTTTGTTTGTTTCTTTAATAATATTTGAAATCATTATCTGATTTCTTTTATATGTATATATATATATATATTTTTTATTGATTTGAAAATACGGTATTAATCAATACTATTTTATTAAATTTTAACTGTATTAAAATTTTGATCTATTGATCTTTTATACACTGCAAAATCTGAGTGCCTTTATCAATTCGTGTTTTCAATTTCTTTGAAATTGTTTGTGTATATATATTTATTTATATAAATATATGTGGACAATCATTGTTTTCCAAGCATTCTATGATTAGACGTTATCTGTTTCCTTAGTTTGCACATGATTAAATATCTATATGGTTCTATTATATTGTGCATGAGGTCTGGAAACGGTGGGTGAATTTTTAGTTCATCATTATTGGTTAGTATGCTTTGTTGTTTATCTAGAATTGGCCGATTATATTTCTTTATATTATTTCAATATTCATTTATATATACTGCTTTAGTTTTGTAATTCTATTTGCTCTAGTGATATTCAAATGTATATTTGTATAGATATTGTTTAAAGTTTCTACTCCAATTTTGATTCGGTGATAATATCATTTATATATATATATATATATATTTGGTTACAAGATTTGCTTAATACTAGGATATCATTATCATAAACTTGAATTTCACAAAAGAAATTTTCAACTTGTCTTATAAGATTGAAAGTTGATACTAAAAGTTTATCTTGTTATTTTATAACAAATGGTCGAACCAAATACTGGTAACTCAAGTGTGCCTGTTGTGCAATTATCCTCGCAAAATACAAATGCGCCTGTTACGCAACTAATCTCGTTGAAAGCAAGCACTCCTATGTATGGAGAAAAACTCGAGAAGTTCAAAGGGGTGGACTCCAAAAGGTGGTAGCAAAAGATGCTGTTTTACTTGACAACCCTACATTTGGCCAGGTTCCTGAAAGAGGAGGCCCTGGTACTTCAAGAGGGAGAAACAGATGCTACCATGGTAGCTTAAGTTGAGGCATGGAAACACTCAGACTTCTTATGCAAAAATTACATCCTCAATCGATTGGACGACTCGTTATATAACGTATATAGTCTGATGAAAACAACAAAAGAGCTATGGGAGTCCTTGGACCGAAAATACAGAACTGAGGATGCCGGTACTAACAAATTTGTAGTCGGCAAATTTTTGGATTTTAAGATGGTGGACTCCAAAACTGTGATTAGTTAGGTCCAAGAGTTTCAGTTGATCTTCCATGAGATCAGTGCCAAGGGGATGGTATTAAGCGAGTCATTTTAAGTGGCCGCATTGAGAAATTACCTCCCTCATGGAAAGACTTCAAGAACTACCTCAAACACAAGAGGAAGGAGATGAAGTTGGAAGACCTGATTGTCCAACTAAGGATAAAGGAAGACAACCGGGGTTCTGAGAACCGAGTTAAGATGCAGTCTTTTGAGGCCAACGCAAACATCATGGAACATTTGCCTAAAACCAACAAAAGGAAGACTATTTGGTCAAGTTCCTCCCAAGGCAATAAGGAAGCAGGTGTCAAGAAGTTCATAGGAACTTCTTTTGTCTGCAACAAAACTGGACACCGTGCAAAAGACTGCCGTCAGAATCAGAATAAGAATAAGAAAAAAAAAGCCCAAGCCAAAATGGTTGATGACAATGAGATTGAGCTGGCCGCTGTAGTGTTAGAGGTGAACCTAGTAAAGAACCCAAAGACATGGTGGGTTGATACTGGTGCTACTTGTCATGTCTATTCTGATAGGAAGAGTTTTGTTGAGTACAAGGAAGCTGCTCCTTAAGAGCAACTATATATAGGAAACTCTTCAGCCTGTAAGGTTCTGGGCCATGGGAAGATGGTGCTCAAGATAACCTCCGAAAAGGAGCTAACTTTGAACAATGTTGTTCACACCTCTGAGATCCACAAGAACTTAGTATCTGGCTCATTATTGAGCAAGAATGGATTTAAGTTGGTCTTTGAGTCAGACAAATTTGTACTCTCAAAATGCAGGATGTTTGTGGGGAGGGGTTATCTATGTAATGGGCTCTTTAAGCTCAATACAATGACTATTGTAAAGAAGAAGAACATTAATAAAGCTAGTTCTTCTTCTATTTATTTGCTCGAGTCTTCTAATCTATGGCATGGTAGATTAGGTCATGTAAATTATAAGACCTTGCAAAGAATTAGCAATTTGGATTTGCTTCCAAAAATTTGAATTGATAAAAATTACAAGTGTGAGACTTGTGTGGAATCCAAATTTGCTAAGGCTTATTTCTATTTAATAGAAAGACAAAGCGAACCTCTAGATCTAATTCACACAGATATCTGTGACTTAAAGTTCGTGCAAACTAAAGGTGATAAAAAGTATTTCATTACTTTTATAGATGATTGCATGAGGTATTGTTACATCTATTTGTTAAGAAGCAAATATAAGGCCTTAGAAGCCTTTAAACTCTTTAAAAATGAGGTTAAAAATCAATAAACAAGAGGATTAAGGAATAAGAAGTGATAGAGGTGGTGAATATGATGCATCATTTATTGAGTTTTAAGTAGAACATGGAATTATCCATCAAACCACCGCTCTTTATTCAGCTCAACAAAACGGTATTGCGAAGTGCAAAAATCATACGTTGAAAGATCGATGAATGCTTTGTTGATAAGCTCGGGGTTACCATAGAACTTATGGGGAGAGGCTATTTTAACAACCAACTATATATTAAATAAAATACTTCATAAGAAATCAGACAAGACATCGTATGAGTTATGGAAGAGTCAAAAACCTTCCTACAAATACATGAAAGTGTGGGGGTGTTTTGCTAAGGTAGTGATTCCTCTGCCTAAAAAGGTCAAGATCAGACCTAAGACTGTAGATTGCGTATTCCTAAGATTCATGTTAATACAATTATTGAATCGAGGAATGCTTCATTTTTTGAAGAAGTATTTCCCTATAAGGGAACACAAGAAAATAAGACTACGAAAAAAGCCCATAAAGACTTAAGTAGTGATCCACAAGTGGATGAGGAGAAACAAATAGAAGCTTGAAAGAGTAAACGGACTAAAGTACCAAGTACTTATGGTCTAGATTTTCTAACGTATTTGTTAGAAAATGAACCTCAAACATTTAAAGTGGCTATGTAATCTCCAGAGGCACCATTCTGGAAAGAGGCCGTTAACAATAAAATAGAATCCATCATGCAAAACATACATGGGAACTTGTGGATCTTCCTCAAGGGCATAAGCCGTTGGGATCCAAATGGATATTTAAAAGGAAGATGAAGGCAAATAGATCTATAGACAAGTATAAAGCCCGGCTTGTAATAAAATGGTACAAGCAAAAAGAAGGGCTTGATTACTTTGATACGTATTCACCAGTTATGAGGATAACATCCATTCGAATGTTAGTAGCTATTGCGGCTCTTAACGATCTCGAGATACACCAAATGGATGTTAATTCCTGAATGGAGAATTAGATGAAGAAATCTATATGGAACAACCCGAAGGGTTTATCGTTCCAAGTCAGGAAAAGAAGGTGTGTAGGCTTGTTAAATCATTATATGCTTTAAAGCAAGCACCAAAACAATGGCATCAAAAATTTGGCAAAACAATGTTGTCACAAAGGTTTCGCATTAATGAATGCGATAAATATGTATAAATAAAGTATGCGGATAAAGGATATATCATTGTTTGTCTATACATAGACCATATGTTGATCTTAGGCAATAATGATGAGATTATTAAAGCTACCAAATCATGGTTGACCAGTAAGTTTGATGTGAAAGACATTGGTGTAGCAAATGTGATTTTAGGAATTAAAATTTCTAAATCACAAGATGGCTTGGTATTAACTTAAGATCATTATGTGAACAAGATCCTTAAGAGTTTTAATAAGAATGATACAAATATTGCCAAAACACCCGTAGATGTAAATTTACATCTAAGGAAGAATACTGGTGATGCAATATCTCAAGTTGAGTATTCGCGTATAATTGGTAGCTTAATGTATCTGATGAATTGTACAAGATCGGACATAACCTATTCAGTAAGCAAACTGAGTAGATTTACAAGTAATCCAAGACAAGATCACTGGAAAGTGATCATGAGAGTACTCAGACATTTGAGATACACCTCAAATTATGGACTGCACTATACAAGATATCCGGTTATACTAGAAGGATACAGTGATGCAAATTGGATATCAGATACTAAAGACTCAAAATCTACTAGCGGATTTGTTTTTACTATCGGAGGAGTTACAATGTCTTGGAAATCTTCTAAACAAACGTGTATAGCCAGATCCACGATGGAATCTGAGTTTATTGCTTTAGATAAAGCTGGAGAAGAAGCAGAATGGCTTCAAAATTTTTTAGAAGATATTCCATGTTGGTCGAAACCTGTGCCGGCAATATGTATACATTGCGATAGCCAATTTACAATTGGTAGGGTACAGAGTTCTTTGTATAATGGTAAGTCTCGACATATTCGTCGAAGACACAATACCGTGAGACAATTGCTCTCAAATAGGATTATCTCTATTCATTATGTGCAATCAAAGGATAATATCGCAGATCCGCTTACTAAAGGTTTAACGAGAGAGCAAGTTTATAAATCATCGAGGGGAATGGGACTTAAGCCTATAAATTAAAAGTTACATAATGGCAACCCTACCTAGTTGACTGGAGATCCCAAGATCTAGGTTCAAAGGGACAACCGAATTATGTTAACTTAGTGAGAGTACTGAAAGAGTTAAACACTCTTACCCATTCCTACGGTGAATCAGTGCTACCTATAAAGGTGTTAGGTTAAGTTATGCTTTTAATGATTCTTATAGCTTGATAAAATCAAGTGGGGTATTGCAGGATACTCTTGATAAGAAATCACCTGTGTGAGTGTGAAACGTGGCCATTTCTATGAGAATTGATAAGGCTAAATTCTCTAGAGCACTTTCTGAAACCAGGACGTGTTCGGGGCCAAAATGAACACAACCATGAGAACTAAAGGTGTTCGAAGAGGGATTATGTGACACCTATTGTCTTGGTTTACAATAAAGGCTAAATAGTTCAAAATATCAAGTTCACTAGTTAGCTGAGTAAATCCGATAGTTGTCGCTATGGAAGGTTCAAAGCCAAAAGCTACCTATCCTGATGCAATAACTCTTTAAGTTATTCTCTCTCATATTCAGAGTCAGTTTGTCATCTAATTCGAACAATTTCCATTCATGTAGGGGATTGTTGGATATCAATAAAGATAATTATGTGTATACAAGGTGCATAAATATGATGCACGATTGATATCCGAGGTAAATGAGAAATTATTCTCATAATACCCACTTGAGAGGAAGATAATCTAGTTTGGATAAAATATTCTGTTTGAATTTTAAATTGTCATCTGAAATTTAAATTTTAAAATTTAAATTCTGATATTATCCAGATTTTTAGAATATAAATTTAAAATTTAAATTTAAAAATTTGAAAAAGATTTTATCCTTCTAAATCTTATCAGATCATGTTTTAACACCTATAAATAGGTGTAAATCTGGAGAAAAAAAATCATCTACCTTTCTTCTATTCCTCTCTATTTCTCTAGTCATCCGAGAGATAATTTCATCACATTTGGTTCGTAGTGTTGCGCTTGTAAGTGCTAACAATCGCAACGTGATCGAGGAGGCCTGGGAGACGTGTTGCAAATACTTTCGAGCACATTGGTGGCAGGCAATAAATGTCTTAAGGTCAGAGGTTTAACCTTGACTCGATCGTGTAACATCCGATGTTTCAAATTTTTTGGTAACACTTATATTTTTTCGTAATTTTTTTATTAGATTATTTAATTTATTTTAGTATTATTTTAACCGTTTGTTCATTTTGCAGTAGCTTGAAGCTAACAAAATTAGGGTATGCTAATCTCTCTTTTCAAATTTTAACAAAATATATTTCAAACCTGATATTTGACTCCTTTTATACAAGTATACAAACTCCTTTGTGTAATATATAACATAAATTTATTTTCTTTGATTCCCATAAATGGTATTGAATATAATCCTACGTAAAGCTTCTCTGATTAATCTTTAAATCAATTTTTTTAGTTTGAAACTTAACTAAAATTATTGTATAATTTATTATATGCTACTTTCTCATCAATTGATTATTTAATCAATTAATTCGTTCATTTGCTTATTCTAAAAATAATTCCAACATAATTTCACCCTTTTAATAATCAACATGATTAGGGGAAAGGGAAGCCACCCGTGTTTTAAAGTCGAAGAACAAAAGAAATCGTGGATGACAGAATTCACAAAAACAATGAAAATTAAATAATTTCATCCTATCAAAGTGTTTTCAATTATCTTTACTGCAAAGAGTAAATAAAAAATGATTAATAGAAATGCTGGTTATTTTTAAAAAATAAAAAAATTAACTCAACAGAAATGTTGTTGAAATTAGAAAAAAAAAACTAAATTTAACTCAAAATAAATATTCGTGAAAATAAATTTGAAAAAAAAAAACTATATCAACTAGCATGTTGGTACTTTAGCCATGGTTGCAGAAAATATGAAGGTGACTTGACTTAAATTACTTTATTTAAAGAAAAAAATTAAAAATATACCTTTTTGGGGAATAAAGATTTTATGAACATTACTTTTAGGAAAAAGAAAATCCCTATTTCACTTGTAAATAGGTGTTAATGGAATTTATTAGGTTTTTTTTTTTAAAAAAAAAGATAAGAACTAAATGAATAGATCAATTGGTTGAATAAATCAACACAAATGAAGAGGTACCAACTCTTAATTAAAATTTTTACAAATAAAAATGTCAATATATATTCTAAGACACCTGAATATACTTAAGTATATTACAACTTCTAAACTTTTTTTTCTCTCACTTCCAATAATAAGTCAAGCTCTTATAAATTATTTTTTGCAAAAAAAGAAAAATTTATAAGAAAGATTATTTACGTTCATTGTAAAGTGTTTAAATTTAATTATTTGATTTTATTAATCTAAAGTAAAGTCAAAACAAAAGTTTTTTTTTTAATTTTTCGTACGACTTTTTTATTAAGTCATTACATTCTATAAATGATACTCCTTAAAATTATACTTTCTCAATATGTTCATTTTAGACTTACTGTAACTTTCAACAACAGCCATGTATTATACAAATATAATATTTATAAATATATAAAATTATATTATATGAATATAATTTATGTAATCGATAAAATAATAAAAATATAATATAATATAAATATATTTTTAAAAGTTTTATATTATAAATTAATAATATATTAAAATGTATATAAATATACCGCCTAACCACGCGGCTTTTCAGTGTTGTCCTTCCAAGCGCCTTTAGTCTAGCCGGGGAGTTACTGTTCGAGTGACGCTAGGTCGGGCTCTGGTCGCCTCGCCTGGGCTTCAAGGATTAAACCCAATAATTCCTCTTGGGGCGCCTGGTCATGCCCAATAT
>JBBYHL010010290.1:0-11945 GCA_038381835.1 Adansonia madagascariensis
AGCAAAGTAGGGGATATCTCTTATTTTTTATGTCTACAGGTCCAAACTCGAGTCATTGACATTCAAACATCTATGACCAAAGGAAAAGAGTGGCACAAGCATCACAAGCTCATTTGTACAGCCTCAGAGTAGTTTGGGATAATAAAACAGCCTGTTGATCATACCACTCAAGGTTTTAACTCAAGAAAAAGGCATAAACATTTAGGGAATGATTGTAAGACCATTTTCATTTCAAAATTAGAAGATTTGAGCTTGTTTAACCAAGATTCCAGATCTAGAAAACTTAATTTTTCCCAAGATATTTTGCTAGCTTTAAGGAAAATGCTAAGACCATGCTAATCCTCATTGGTTGAGGTTAACATGCTTGGCTTGGGGGGTTTCAAAAATTAGTTTTGACAGCCATTAAACATTCATTTTGATAAGGAGAAGACAAAAAACATACAATGGGATGGCATATAACATGAATGGGTATGTTAACTTTACCAATGGTTTAGACAAAGGAAGTGTTATGCATCGTGACAAGAAAATGTTATGGATGCTGAAAATGACAATGATTCATGCAAGCCAATGTATAAATGTGCTTGAAATGTGTTAGGCTAGTGATTCATACATGGATTAAGGATAACAAGATACATGGATATGGCCTAAAATGCATGAGCAAGAGGTATCAAACTAATGAGGATGGAATGAGGCATTTGGCATATCAAAGGGGTATTAAGGTATCCAAATCTTAAACTACCATAACCAAAAGCCACAATAATGCATGATAATCCTAAGAGGGTGATGGAAACATGAAGAGCTCATTAAAATGATGAAGATGCTAAAAAATAGAAAATACAAGTGATAGAGTAAGATGTTATGCCAACAAACTCCAATTTTTGGCCAGATAGTTGGAGCTGTAGAGATGGCTTGAATTTCCCTCCTTTCCTTATTGTAAATAAGCAAGAAAAAGAGAGAAACAATGAGGTTTTGGTTCTGGCATGGATGAGGGTGATTTTTAGAATGTGTAGAGGTTGAGAGTAAGTGCTTTGAGGCTGTTTTTGGGTGGTGAGTGAAGAGCTTTGGGATTTTGGTTTTCTTGATGTGGAAATGTGTTTTTGAAACTGAAAATGAGCTGGAATCTAACCTTTTTTTGCTGAGATAGAAATGGTCCATTTATACTAGCTTTTTAGAGCCAAATTGGAGGTGTTTTTGGCCATTTCTCAAAGGGGACAAGGTGATGTCAGCATGATGGCTATAAAGTGGCGTAAGGAGCAACTTGCTGCCAATGTGATAGGCATAGGGTGGCTGGTTTAAATGCTAAAATGATTTTCCAGCAAATAGGATGGCTGATAGTGATATTGGCCAACAAACTGGAGAGTAGGGTGATCATGTGATATTGACCCTTGTTGATCAAATTTAGACTTAAAAAAAATGTTTTGATTAATTCAAAAGTCCAAATTCATAATTTGATATGGGTTTTGATCTTTCTTGATGTAAAAAAATAAGTTAAAATTGAGTTTTGGATCAATGGTGGATGAGTCAAAAATGCCCAAACCATGAAAATGGCCTGCATGCATAATGTATCGATACATTTGGTCCAAAATCCTTGATGGTATCGATACAATGGACATTGTATCGATACAATTATCGATGATCATTGTATCGATACTATGAAACATTGTATTGATACTATAAACCACTGTATCGATGCATGTTGATATATATTAATACATTTCTTTACAGAATGCATGTTATGATCCTGGCATGGCCTAGTATCGATACATGAGGTCTGTATAGATACAAAGGCTTATGTATCAATACATCTACATGTTGTATCAATAAAAATAGGGACATTTCAAATTTTTGGCATGTTGAAGCATTGTATCGATACATGAGAACCATGTATCGATACATTTAAGTAAAATTATAAATTTTCTCATATCTTTTGTCCCCAGATACCTTGAACTATGTCATTTGATGCCACATCTTTGCATTTACCTTTGATATGATCCCTAGGCCTTCTTGACCTCCTCAAAATACTTTTTTATCGAGTAACAACCCTCTCACGTCTATGCTCTAGATTGCTACAAATTAGCCCAGATAAAATAAGGTGTCTACAGCTACGGCTCTTTGACCGTTGCTGAGAATCAAGAATAGGGCAAAAACAAATAGAAACTATTTTGTTTGAGGTGGACTAATGCTTCTTGAATGCTAGAGTGTTAGGTTTCTAAGGTTTGACCCTTTTAGGTAGGTACAGAGTAACATGGATTTCTACTGTGGGTGCTGCCAGCTTGTGCGGGCTTTAACTTAAACTTGGTACCGCCAGCTTATGCAGGCATTGACTTAAACTTGGTGCCACTAGCTTGTGTGGGCTCTGACTCAGGCACTGCCAACTTATGCGGGCTTTGACTTGAACTTAGGTGCCACCAGCTCATGTGGGCTTTGACTTGGTTACCGCCAGCTCATGTGGGCTTTGACTTGGGTGCCGTTTGCTCGTGCAGGCTTTGACTTGGGTGTCACCAGCTAGTGCAGGCTTTGACTTGGGTGCCGCCAGCTCGTGTGAGCTTTGACTGAGACTTACGTACCACCAGCTCATGTGGGCTTTGACTCGAGTGTCACCAGCTCGTGTGGGCTTTAACTTAGACTTAGATGTCACCAGCTCGTGTAGGCTTTGACTCGGGTGTCGCTAGCTCATGTGAGCTTTGACTTGGGTTTAGAAAGGGGTACCACCGACTTGTGGGCTTGAAAAGGGTGCCACTAACTTATAGACTTTGAAAAGGCGCCACTGACTTGTGGGCTTTTAAAGGTGCCATTGACTTGTGGACTTTGAAGAGGTGCCACTGACTTGTGGGCTTTAAAGGGTGCCACTGACTTCTAGGCTTTTAAAGGGTGCCACTGACTTATGGGGGGTGCCACTGACTTGTGGACTTTGAAGAGGTGCCATTGACTTGTGGGCTTTAAAGGGTGCCACTGACTTCTAGGCTTTTAAAGGGTGCCACTGACTTATGGGGGGTGCCACTGACTTGTGGACTTTGAAGAGGTGCTACTGACTTATGGGCTTTGAAAAGGTGCCACTGACTTGTGGGCTTTGAAGAGGTGCCACTGACTTATGGACTTTGAAGTGTTGCCATTGACTTGTGAGCTTTTAAGGGGTGCCACTAACTTATGGGCTTTAAAAGGGTGCCAACAAAGTTTTTGATAAAACTTCTAATACAAGCTTTTCGTAATAAAAGTTCATGATGAAATTTTCTATTGAAAAGGGTTTTGGCATTAGTTCTTAACAAAATTCTTGACGAAGCTTCTGATGAATGCTCTTGACAAAAGTTTTTGACGATAGTTTCTAGATAATAATTTCTTGACACTGGCCCTTTGATAGCAGTTTCTTGATAAAAAGGGTTCGGACATGAAAAGGACCTTACCTGAATAACATTTGGTTTGCGAAGCTTAGAGTTCTTACCAAGAATTCCTTGGAGGTTCAGCAAACCTAGCTTGAAGTGATATTGTAAAAATGATGTATGATGGTAATATGAGTGCATGATATGAAATGCTATCATGATTGCATTATGTGAAGTCTAATACAGGAGATAGCAGTAGTTTTTCTTACAGGTCATTCAAACTCTCATAGGGATGGCGATTCGTCTTTGTTGCCACTATGGACTGTAATTTTCCTTATCCCGCTAAGGATCATAGGTTATCCCGACTCCACTAGGGATATGACCAAAAATCTATTCCTAAGAATTTAGATTGTTGCATTTCCCGATTTGGAAGGCTCAATTATTTTCCTAAAAATTGGAAGGTATTGTCGATAATTTGGAGATTATTTGCCTGATTAGGTTAATGTCTCAGGTTTTGATAGGATTCTAATAGAACGCATGGGTCAATTTTTGGTTAGCCTAAAATGATTTTTCTTGAGATATGGCTTGTGAAAGCAAGAAATGATTTGGTGTATGGTCATGTCAAGCAGGTTTTTGGATGCGAAAAGTGCATGATCTTAACAATCAGGGCGTGAACAGAATTCCATGTGCTTTTCTTTTCCTTTCGATGTAATATCAGGATGTCCTAATACGTATTTCAGTTGATTATCAAACATTATGAACTAAATGACAAGTGCAATGTGAATTGTACATGGGTTAAAAGAAATAAGGCAATATTTATTAATGACAAGAAAGAGACATACCTTAATACACTATTTGACAAGCAATTGATAGGGTAGGGAGAAAGATGATCTTTTGGACGAAAGATGCCCTTGACATTCATGACATGGATGTTCTTTAGGTGCTCTTCAAAACCTTTCTCGAATAATGAATGTGCCAAGCATGAGCTGATCTTCGAAAGATCTCTAGGATTCCTTTGCATTGTCCTGTAGGTACTCTTAGTTCATGCCCCATCAAAATTGATCTTCTCAAGTCGCCCTTGATGGTTTTTAGCTGTAGTTGGGTTGGTTTCCCAGATGCCTTTTTTGGATTTTTATCTAGAACCCTTTTTTTTTGTTTTCTCCTTGTTTTTTGTTTATTTTTTGTTTTTTGTTTTTTTTGTTTATGTTTTTGGTTTTTTTTGAAGGATGCCTTTTCAGGTTTTTGCCCTTTACGTGTAATATTTTTTGATAAAATCTGAGTTGACTGGGTTGGGTAAGACATTATCATCCATTTCTGACAAGATTAGGGGCCCTCCGGAGAAGGCTTGCTTCACGACATACGGTCTTTCCTAATTAGGGGTCTACTTGCCCCGTGCATCTTTGTGAATTAGGAGGATCTTCTTTAATACCAATTCACCTTGGTGAAATTATCATGGGCTCGGATCATGCATCTTTGATACATTTGACCAGGGCAGATGGCTTTCATATGTTCTTCCTCGATGAGGTTGAGCTGGTCGTATCTATTCTTGACCCATTCAGCTTCTTCAAGTTTGGTTTCCATCAAGACTCTGAGAGAAAGGATCTCAACTTTGATAGGTAATGCAACTTCCATCCCATAGATAAGAGAAAAAAGGGTGGCACCCATAGAAGTCTAAACCGAGGTTCGATAGGCATAAAGTGCAAAGAATAGCTTTTCATGCCAGTCTTTATAAGTCTCAACCATTTTCTCAACTATTCTTCTAATGTTTTTGTTGGCCACCTCGACTGCCTCATTCATCTTTAGGTGATAAGGGATAGAATTATGATGCTGGATCTTGAACTGTGAGCAGACTGCTTACATCATTTTATTATTTAAGTTGCTTGCATTGTCTGTAATGATTTGGTTTGGAACATATCTAAAGATGATGTCTCCCTTGACAAACTTATAAACGGTCGATCTAGTGACATTAGCATATGAGGTAGCCTCCACCCATTTAATGAAATAGTCGATTGCTACCAAGATAAAATGATGCTGATTGGAAGCTTTAGGGGTGATTGGCCTGATCACGTCCATGCCCCACATGGAGAAAAGCCATGGGGCCGTCATGACATGAAGTGGTGCCGAAGGGAGATTAATCTTGTCAGCATAGATTTGATATTTATGGCATTTTCGGGCATAATTGATGCAATCTCTTTCGAGGGTCAACCAGTAATAACCCGCTCTCATGATTTGCTCAGCCATCCTATGTCCATTAGCATGTGTGCCACAAATCCTTTCATGAACTTCTTCTAGGATCTTTTTGGCTTCAAGAGTGTCAACGTATCTGAGCAATACTTGACTATGACTCCTTTTGTATAGAATTTTTCCATCAAGAACAAATCCCATAGCTAGCCTTCTGATAGCCCTTTTATCAGTCTCGGTTGTATATTTAGGATATTGCTAATCCTTGATGTAACGAAGGATGTCATTGTACGATGGTAGGCCACCCTTCTCTTTTTTAACACTATGACAATGAACCGGAGTTGTGTAGATGCTCATCTGGATGGAAGCAACGTCTAACTCCTGGTTGACTTTAAACATGGATGATAAGGTAGCCAAAGCATCAGCTATTTGGTTTTCTTCTTGAGGTAATTATCGAAAACTAATATCATTAAATTCTTTCTTGAGCTCTACTATCAGCTTCCCATATTGCATTATCTTGGCACCACGGGTTTGCCACTCTCTTTTCAATTGGTAGATGACTAGGGCCGAATCACCAAACACCTATAATATCTTGATATTCCTCTCAATGGCTACTTGGAGCCCCATGACAAACACTTCATATTTTGCGATATTATTAGTCAAAATTTAGCCTTGCTATGAACGGATAATGACTCTCGTCGGGTGACATCAATATTGCCCCAATTCCATGTTCTAAAGCCTTTGACGCTCCATTAAAATACATCTTCCAAGATTGATCTTGGTTGAAAATGTATTCATCTTTAGAAACGCACATTAGATCTTCATTTGGGAAGTCAAAATTTAAAGGTTCATAGTCGTCTATTGCTCAACTTACCAAACAGTCAGCTATCGCACTACCCTTGATAGTCTTTTGACTGACATAGCTAATGTCATATTCAAAAAGCAGGACTTGCCATCTAGCTAGCCTTCCTGATAGTGCAGGTGCTTCTTATAGATACTTGATAGGATCGAGCCTTGAAATCGACCATGTGATGTGATACAGCATGTACTGCCTGAGTCTTTTAGCTGTCCATACTAAAGCACACCATAACTTCTCGACTGCGAAGTAATTGCACTCGTATTCCATGAACTTTTTGCTTAAGTAGTGGATTTATTTTTCTTTTTTTCCTGATTCATCATGCTACCCTAATACATAACACATAGACTTGTCAAAGACTACCAAGTAAAGAATTAAAGGTCGATCGAGCACCGGTGGTACCATACTGGCGGGCTTGACAGATAATGTTTGACTTTATCAAAGGCTTCTTGACATGCCTCATTCCATTCTCCTAGATTTTGTTTATGAAGGAGCCAAAGGATAGGGTTGCATTTGTTAGTGAGTTGGGATATGAATCTAGCAATATAGTTCAGCCTCCCCAAAAAGTTTCTCACTTCCTTTTGGGTTTGAGGTGGTGGCATATCCTGAATGGCTTTGACTTTGTCTGGGTCGACTTTAATCCCTTTTTCGCTAACTATAAAGCCTAAAAGCTTACCCGAAGTGACTCTAAAGGTACACTTGGCAAGATTTAATTTGAGTTGAAATTTTTATAGCCGTTCAAAACATTTCTGAAGGTCTGTGACATGCTCATCTTCTTTTGTTGACTTGATAATCATGTCATCAACGTATACCTCAATTTCTTTATGCATCATGTCATAGAATAGGGCTACCATGGCTCGTTGATAGGTTGCCCTAGCATTTTTAAGTTCGAAGGGCATGACATTATAGCAAAATATCCCCCACATGGTTACAAAAGTTGTTTTCTCCATGTCTTCGGGCGTCATCTTGATCTAATTGTAGCTTGAGAATCCACCCATAAAGAAGAAAAGAGAATTCTTTGCCATGTTATCTACCAAAAGGTCAATATAGGGTAGTGGGAAGCTACCCTTGGGACTAGCTCGATCCAAATCCCAATAATCAACACACATTCGTACTTTGCCATCTTTTTTAGACTAAGACTATATTAGCAACCCATTCTGGATATTTGGCTACTCCAATAAACCCTACATCAAACTGCTTCTTGACTTCCTCTTTAATTTTGAGGAGTATTTCCAGCTTCATCCTCCTTAACTTTTGTCGGATTGGTTTGCATCCAGGCTTGATGGGAAGCTTATGGACCACTATATCAGTGTCTAGTCCTGGCATGTCTTAGTATGGCCAAGCGAATACATCTCCATATTCCTAGAGTAGGTTTATCAGCTTGGTCCTAGTTGTCGACTTTATTGAGGTTTCAATTTTAACCTCCTTCTGGTCCTCCTGAGTACCCAAATTTATTACTTTCGTTGGGTCTTTATGGGGCATGATTTGCTTCTCCTCTTGCTTAACTAATCGTAAGAGGTCTGGTGGTATGGAGCTTTCTTCAAAATCTTCTTCAGGATCGACTTCACTAGTGCAAATTAACTGTTCAAAATCGCTCCTCAAAGACCCATCAGACACATCCATGTCACTATAGTTAGGACACCAGAAAAGGCAAAGAAAATAAACATTGCAAAAGGCACACACACAACTAAGGGATTTGGATAGGAATAAAGGTAAAAGAGTAATGGAGATAAAAAGGTTGAAAAGTGATACACAATATGGAATGATATATGCATAAGTCATTTCATTGATAATGTTTGATAAAAATGCCCCTTACATAGGGCACCCATCTGCCCTTTGGCGAGGGCAGGTAGGTTTTCATTTCTTGACGTTACATGAAAGGGATAAGAAAAGTGCAGGGGCTTTCATCATGACCCTATCATCAAAATCAAGTCTTAGTGGAAGGATACAAATTTTATGGCTTGGTATCTTAGAGATAAAGGCTGTTAAGTGCCCTGTTTAGGATGACCAAGACATCTTTGGCCTTTTGCTCTTTCAATTGGCTTGGATCAATTCATCCTCTCAAATAAAATATCTCATGGAGAGATAGAAATATTATCGGCTTTGACTCCCTCTTTTGACGTAATGATCGTGTCATTTCCTGGTTGCAGGACCTCTTTTCTTGCTGCTTTCTTGAGTGCGTATTGGCCATAAATCCTAAGCCTTTTTTGTTGGCTTGAGTGGTGACCTATGGGGCTCGGGCCATCCTTTGCAAATTCTTACCAAGCCCTTTTCTAGCACGGAAACCTTTACCAACGATCATTTTTAAACCCGAGTGGGTACTCTTTGACAGATGAGACTTGACTATTGGTAATCCTTCTCCCATAAATGTTGCATTAACAAACTCAAAGGATTGGAAGGATGACTCCGGTGCATCTTTATTAGGTTCTATGTAAATATCCTCAGTGAAAGCAATTGCGATCATTTCTTCTTCAGCCTCGATGGTGACTACTTTGTCATTTATCACAAATTTGAGCTTCTGATGGAGAGAGGATGGCACGACTCCGGTGGAGTGTATCCATGGCCTTCCTAATAGGCAGTTGTAAGAAGGATTAATTTCTATAACTTGAAAGTCCACTTCATATGTGCATGGGCCTATCTAGAGCTGGATTGTGATATTTCCAATTACTTTATGACACGTTCCATCAAAAGCCCAAACTATGGTGTGGCTACTTTTAATGTTAGGCTGATCGACAGGGAGTTTGCTTAATGTAGTCATAGGCATGACATTAAGGGCCGACCCATTGTCTGTAAGTATTTTAGGCAAAATGAATCCCTTCCAATGCGTAGTGATATGCAGAGCTTTATAACTGCCCCTGCCTCCAAGTGGGATCTCATCATCAGTGAATGCTATATAATTATCAGCCATGATGTTGTTCACTAGCCGATCCAACTTCTCTATGGAGACATCCGGGGGCACATATGCTTTGTTTAGCACCTCTAGTAATGCATTTTGGTGAACCTCTGAATTAAGAAGTAGAGATAGCATAGAAATCTTGGCGGGTTGTTTGCTTAATTGATCCATAATACAGTATTCACTGTGCTTGATGAACTTGAGAAACTCTGTGACTTCTCTTTCACTCATTACTTTCTTAACTTTTTCAAGCCCAAAATTCTTTGCTTGGGCCTGAGTGGTACTAATGCTTGGAGATGCATCAACCTTTTGTTTTTCTTGAGTTGAAGGAGTTTAACTCCTACTGCTACGCGTTAGGTGACTATCTTTTGACAGTTCCATTGCAGCAGTTGAGGGAGTTAGTTCTATGATCATCATTACCTGATTCTCGTATTTCCATAGGATAGCTTTTTTGCTCTTATACGGGAATGGTTTAGGCACTTCTACCACTAACTTTGGTGTAAGTGTTAAAGAACTGACCTCAAAACTTGGTTTGCCATAAAGAACGAGCGGTTGATTTCTCCCATAAGGTGGCTTCATGGTTTCATCTCCTATCATGTTGATAGATTCAACAGTAAGTATGATCTCATGATAGAATTCTATCTAGCCTTCATTCATCATTTTTTGAACCATGGACCTGAACTCCTTAAGGTATGACCTATAACTGTATGGAAGTCACAGAAGTTGTCAGGATTATCTTCCAATTTTTCTATTACGTTAAGTAACTCGACCTGAATTAATGCTTTCCAGACTAAAAACATTGGCATCCTTACATCCTCTATGCTTGCCCTTACTTCATGTTTGATCTCAATGTTGATCATGTTTACAGCTGGCTCAATGTGGTTTAGTAAAGGATTGGCAGCAATATTTGGTCCCTGGTTCATCCCAAATGCAGGACTTTTGAGTTAATTAGATTTTGCATATTTCATTTGAAAGATATGCAATTCTCAATTTCATGCCCTATTGCCCCAGCATTGTATTCACAGTGCGTGTTAGGGTTGTACCATTGCAGGTATGGTGGCTTCTTTTCTAGGACATAGATTAGGCCTACTAAATGATTTTGGAGCAAGGTCTGGTAAAGCTCTTTATAGGTCATAGGGATGGGATCAAAATGTTGTCTTTGTTGATTTGCACCTCGATTACCGGTGCATTATTGGTTGTTCAATTGGTATTTTGGTGGACTTATGGAGGGTAACCTTGTGGTTGGGTTCGATGGGATTGCAAAGGATGGGTTTTAGGTTATGGCATTAATTGGCTGAGGGGGTATGGTATAGGGTGAGAATACAGTGTGCTTGGGTAGTGAGGGTCAGGTGTTTGACATTGTTTCAGCTAAGATGAGCTAGCATAACTTATGGCATTAGCCTCTCTTTCCTTCTTTTTACTAGACATAGGCTTTTTGCTTAATCCAAACATTTCCCCGGCTGACATTCTACCACTCTTAATGGCTACATCAATCATTTCTCCAAAGAGGACTAGGTCAGTGAATTTTTGGTGGCATTTCCTACGAGCTTCTCATAATAAGAAACGCGTAAGGTATGGATGAAAGTAACTATCATCACTTTTTCTATAAAGGGAGGCTGGACTATGGCTGATTCCTTTCTCCACCTTTGGGCGTATTGTCTGAAGCTTTTAGTGGATTTCTTCTCAAAATTCATCAAGGAAAGTTGATCCGATGCCCAATCTGACACGTGCTGTTATTGATTTAGAAAGGCCTTAGCCAAGTCAGCCCACGATTGGATTTTCAGGTTATCTAGCTCGATATACCATCGAGCTACAGCCCCAATGAGGCTGTGTTGGAAGAAATGGATGAAGAGGTTTTAATCTTTCTCGTACCTGGCTATCTTTCATAGGTACATTCGAACATGGATAGAAGGGTCGGTAGTTCTAGTGAACTTCTCAAACTTTGGGACTTTGAACTTCAAGGGAATGACAAGGTTGGACACCAAAGACAGTGATTATTCATCAAGAGCTCCGAACTTGTCACTCTTCTTGATAACTTGGAGGCGTTTTTCCAGTAGCTAAAATTTGTTCACTTCTGTCGTAGTCATGGTAGACTTTTGACCTTTTATTTTCTCCAATTCTTCATGGTCAAGGGTTATCAGATCTGCTGATGAGACTCTCGTATTCACCTCTTGAGTACCAGGAATGAATTGACTTGCTGTAATGGGATTAAGGTAGATAATCGACGGAGCCTGAGCGGCAGGTGTAGGAGTTGGCCGTTGTTCTTGTCTAGTTTCCCTTTAGGTAGGTTCTAGATTATTAGCAGGGGAACTTTCAACATTAGGAGGATCATTCCTTGTTTCAGCAGTGCTGGCTTGCCTTTTTTCTTGAATAGAGGGAGTCATTAGTTCCATAAGTTTTGCGATTTGATTTTGCATTTCGTATTGCTGACTAAGCATCTGGCCCTGTGATTCCTTGACCATTAGCTTAAGTCACTCAATATGAGCTTAATCATTACTTTCCATGATTTGCTCATGGCGTCGTGTGTTGTAGTGGTACGTGATATAAGGTTCCGTGTTCCTGATTGATCTCAGAATCCCTTGCACTTTTATGGCCCAATTCCTGTATTAGACTTCTTAAAAATGTATTTATTAATGAGCATTTATGATGCAATGATGAGTTAAGATAATGAATGATTGATGCAAGTGCAATGAAAAAT
>JBBYHL010010403.1:0-11935 GCA_038381835.1 Adansonia madagascariensis
ATATATATATATATATATATATATATATAAATGTCATGCTTCGCCGGCTGTTTCTCTTGGGAGTTTGTGGCCATGAAAGCATATAAGATATAAGAACGCGGAATGTGCTAATATTAGGGATCATTATATTCGATTGAAATTAAACGAATTTAATCTCATATATATATATATATATATATATAATACTGTAATTTTAAAATTTACATATTGAAATTAAGAATTTAACAATCTATCAATACATTATACGATTATTGACTATCTCATATGTCACTGTTTCACATGATATATACCAGTATTATAGTCCAACTTCACTAGGGATTCGCTAGCATTTTTTAATTTTTTTATAAATTTTAATTAATTATTACTAAAAAATTAATTTTAAATTAAATTTTATTAAATAATAATTATTTATTTAAATCTATATAATATATATAAAATACAGTTTTTTGATATAAAGCTAATGTTTATTATGGGTTTTTATTGAGTCTAAACTTCATAATATTAATTAATATAAATGTAGATTCATTAAGTCCAAATCTTAGATATATAGCTTCATGGGGTTTTAATATTAATTAATACTTTTGTTTATATATATATTTATTGAGTTCAAACTTCATAATATTAATTAATATAAATATAGATTCATAAAGTCCAAACTTTAGATATATAGCTTCATTAATATATATATATAAATTATAGATTCATTAATAAATATATAAATTCATTGAGTCCAAAATTCATAATATTAATTAATAAATATATAATATTAATTAATAAATATATAGATTCATCGATACATAGATTAAATTAATAGATTATAGAATTTGAATAGTTATATTAATATATTCATCAATAGATACATAGATTCATTGATAGATACAAAAATTCATTGAGTCCAAAATTTATAATTAAATTTAATATAATATATTAATTTTATTAATTATTTTTTTTAATTTTGCACTAGATACATAGATTCATTGAGTCTAAACTTCATAATTAAATTTAATATAATATATTAATTTTATTAATTATTTTATTAATTTTGTTTTAACTATTGTTGAGCTTTTAGAAATTGCTATGGATAATGATATAGAGGTATAAAAAAATAACTAAAATATGAAATAATATTTTTCAAACAATATAATTTAAATGTTTAATAACTTTTTCCTTGATAGGGAAATATTGTTATCGCTTTCCATTGCCTTTCAATATTTTCTAATACTTTCCATTTATTATTATATTTGTACATACAATTAATTAATCATTCAAACGTAAATTCTAAATGCTTTTTGGACTGTGTTTTTACTTTTTTTATAGGTTTTGAATAGTTTAATATCAATCTTAAGTGCTCAATCATCCAGTAGATATAATCGAAAAACCTCTTTGTATGCTAGATTTGATTTTCTTTCTCCCAATTTTAGTATAAAATCCAATGCTAAGCTCAATGGTTTTCATGTGAAAAAATATAATTATTCATAATCTCACTTATCATCTTTTTAATTTTTTGCAATCTCCCTAATCATCTTTTAAACCTTTTCTCTCAAGAATAGTGATCCGATTCAACTGCTTCCAATAAATTTCAATTATCTTTCATTAGCTATTGGTATGAGTAAGTTTACTAATTCTTATTTTTTTTCTCATTTTAAAGATTGTTTTGAATTTTGTTTAAAATTTATTCTTGAAATGAGATTAAAATACTCGTTCTTATTCATATCAATTTTCTCCCTTATATTTTCAATTTTAAGCTTTAAATCTTAACAGGATAATCGTATCTATTTTTATTGTTTTCTCTCTTTTTCTATTATAAATTTTTAATTCTTAAGTTCTATTTTTGTGTGTTCAATTTTTTTATTTTTTATTCCATTGTTTTGGCTTCACTTAGATCTACGAGTGATTTTAGTTCTCCAATTTTACTAAAAAATAAGATTAAATTAATGATTTTTTTATGTGTAAATAAAATTATTATTTTATTTTTAACAATTATAATTATAAACTTTTAAAATCATTTAAAAAAAATCAAAGCAAGAAGTATCGACGGTTTAGTTAGCAATAATAGGGACAAATTGGTTTCACTAACGAGGAGAAATGGACCTCAATTTCTTCTTTCTATTTAATTGATATGGTACAATGAAAGGGCAAATGACAAAAAAAAAAAAAAAAAGAGGGAACCAATAGCAATATGAATTAAAAAGTGAACATCAAAGCTTTGTTACTTGAATAATTTTAAAATGTTTTATTTGCTTTATGCTGCTCGTATACTATTGTTGTTATATATGCGGTTGGTCGCTGAACTTGATCCTTTTCTTTCTCTTAAAAGATTTTAACCAAATTTGACTTAATTATATATTTAAATTTTATTTTTTTAGCCTAAAAAAGAAAGTTAAATTCTAAAAGTTTTTTATTTTGAATTTCAGGCTTCATCTTCACAATTTAGTCTTGAGTTTCATCATTGCATGAGAATTATGGTCATTATATGACCCAACTCAAATAAGGTCAGATTTCTATTGTTATATTTTTGTTCCCTAAAATTCTATTATTGATGTTTATTTGAAAAAAAATACTATTAAGTTCTTTTGTAAAAATTATAGTCTAATCAATACATATGATCAACATGTTACAAAAAACATATTATTTTTCTTTTTATATTTTTATTAATTTTTACTGAGATTTTAATTAAACTAATTGCATTGCATTGTTTTAATGACAAAAGTTAATATTACGTTTTAGCCTTATTGTTACCGTGCTTCTGATTCGGTTTATCATTGATTATCTATTTTACAGCTTATTACATATGGTCGTCCATTTAACTTAATTCTAGGATTTCTAGACTTGCATAATGAAATAAAAAACATAATATATAAATTAAAAAATCATTTATAACATTTAAATTTAAAATATTATGCAAATTGTTGTATAATATTTTTTGAAAATATTTTTGAATGAATATTGAATCTTAGTACTAAAAGTTCACATCAATATAGTTTATTGCTACTAATAAAACAGTATGTTATTTCTATCTTATGTTTTCTTAATTTTTTAAAAAAATAATTTTATCAATATGGTTTTTGTAGCGACTCTTTTTGAAGTACCAAAAAGGAAAGTAATAGATAAACAGAGTCAAAGTGGAAAGAGTATTAATCTTTTATATACAAATTGAAAATTTTATTACGCATAACAATTATATTAAAACTTTTTATTTATTTTTCTCTATTAGAAGTTTAATTTTACATTAGTATATTCTAATTTGAAACATTATTTTTTAAAAAAAAATTAATTCAGCTACTCATTAAAAAAATTGTTTAATTATATTTTATATTCTCAATTAAATTAAATTAGTTTTAAAGTCATTGCAAGGCTTTATTTCATTATAGTAAAACATTTTTTAATAATTTAAAATTTTTTCAATATTCCTATCTTTTAATTGAGCATCTAATCTAATATATAAAATTTTTTATATATTTAAAAGTAATTTTATATATATTAAAATATTAACTATGCATCGCACCGCTTAAAATACTAGTTTTGTATATAAAATTGGATACCTATTTTAAATTGATTTGCTAGTCAATATATAAATCTATAAGTTTAAATATATCATTTAAAGTAAAATAACTTTAATTTTAAAACTTTTTTCTAAGCGGGTCGGGTATAAATACTAAATCAATATGGGAGTTAATGCACGGATTTAAATTAATCATTTAAAATTAAAAAATTTATTGTAATTTTCCTGAGTCAGTTGGGTACAAATTCAATATTAATCAATAAGTCAACGTGCAAACCAATCCCTTTGAATACATCATTTTAAAAATAAATTAAAATAATTAATAAAATATATTTTTAATTTTTTTCAAACAAGTTGAGTATAGATTTTAAATCAACCTGCAATTCAACCCATGAAATAATAGCTACAAGTACATCATTTAAGAATTAAATAAAAATATTACTTAATAAAGTAACTTTTTAATTTCTTCTTGTGTTTGTCTAGTTCATATCGTAAAGTAACCTGAATCACATACAGAATAACTCCTTTAAATACATGATTTAAAAATAAAATAAAAATAGAAACTTATATCTAAAAAACAAAAAATGAAATAAATTTCTTTTCTAATCTTTCGAGTAGGTTAGGTACGGATTTTAAATTAACTTGTGAGTTGCCCTGCGATCAACCCTTTAAATTTATCATTTAAAAATAAAAGAAAATAACAATCTTAAATCTAAAAAACATAAAAAAACAAAAATAATTAATAAAATAAATTTCTTTTTTATTCTTTCCAAATAGATCAAGTATGGATTCTAAGTTGACCTAAGAGTTACTCTGCAAATCAATCAATTTAAATACATCATTTAAAAATAAAATAAAAATAAAAAACCTAAGAAATAATTAATAATTTTTTTATTTTTTCTCAAGTGGTCGGGTATGAATATTAAATCAATCCATAAAATTCAATACGGATCAACCCTTCAAAATACCTCATTTAAAATTAAAGCTAAAAAAATTAAATTATTTATTATAATAATAAATAATAAATAAATTTTATTAATTAATTAATTTTTTAATTCATCAAAATATTTTGCTCAGAGATACAGTGAATCGAATATATATAAATTTTCAAATATTTTGAATCCGAATCTGTTTAATTTGTCCAAAAATCTAAAATAATTTATTATCCAATTATAATTCGAATTCGCTTCTGATTCAAAAAGCAATATTCGTCCAACATTCAATTCCACTAATTATATGAATTTATTAAATTAATTTTTAAAAAATAAAATATAAAATCAAATAATAATTAAATATGTAAATGAATATCGGATCTAAATACCTAAATTTGTATGAATAAAGCGGATTGGATAGTGGATTCAGATATCTAATACAATCTAAACCAAAATGAAAGTGGATTTGGGCTACGGATAGCCTAAGATTTATATTTAAATTCATTCCAAATTTACTTTATAATAAATCTAATATTCAAATCCACAAATATGAATCAAATAGTGTCAAATATCCAATTTTGTAGTATCAATTTTCTATTGACGGTGAAAGTAATATATATATATATATATATATATATGTAGTTATAGTATCATCTCAACGGATGAAATAGTTATAGAATGGTTTTCTGCCTCACTAGGAGATTTTTTTTGTAATTTCAATTACACGAAGTAATAATTATTTATTTAAATATGCTTTAAAAATTTTAATATATTTATATATTAAAATGTTAATATATTTAATATAAAATTATATATTTCAAGTTACATCTTCCTCACAAATAAAAAATTTATTATTAAATTAATTTTAAATAAATAACGTAAAATTGCTGACAACCTATTCACTTAACAGTTAAGAGTGCCTTAGAATTGACATGTAAGATTGAATTCAGTTCTAAGCATACCTTTCCTCATCCCCAATATATCAAAAGAAAAGAAACAACATAAAATTATACAATACCTTTTCTTAAAATCAAATAATAAAGTCATAAAAATAAAACTTAATCTAATTTTTTTTACCAATTAAATTTCATTTTCTTCCATTTTGGGAGTTAAAACAAACCAATTACTTTTGCTAATATTATTTTATTCAAAGGACAAAATATAATAACAAAATAATTTTTTCACATATTTTTTTATTTCCTCATTAATAACTATTTATTGTAATAATAGCAAATAATAACTTTTTTCTCTCATTGTAAAACTTACCTATTTTGCAAGAAAATTATTTTATTTTCTTATTAAGAACTATTGATAATGATAACAAATAATTTTTATTTATTAATTAATTTTATAATTTATTTCAAAATTTTTCTCACAATACTTTTCTACTCAGCATTCAATTCAAAAAATAATACCAGTTGAAATTCAAATTTTAAAGAAAACTAGTATTATGCCCCTGCTTCGCTGAGGGTTATTTTTATTTTATAAATTTTAAATATGATTAATCAAAAATAAA
This sequence comes from Adansonia madagascariensis, assembly GCA_038381835.1. NCBI lineage: Eukaryota > Viridiplantae > Streptophyta > Magnoliopsida > Malvales > Malvaceae > Adansonia > Adansonia madagascariensis. Next base: position 5,951 of record JBBYHL010010403.1, read on the forward strand.
TTATAAATTAAATTTTATTAAATAATAAATATATATTTAAAATTAGATATAAATTTTAATTGATTCAGAGTTTTTGAGCAAATTTATTACTGTAAACACATTATTTAAAAAAATATTTAATGATGATTTTTAATTTTTTATATTTTTAATTAAATTTAATAAAAATTTAGTTTTATTAAATAATATTTATTTATTTAAATTTGATATAGATTTTAAATCTATCTATAAGTTAAAGGGTTGATCAATTACTTTAAATATTTAAGTATCAATCCTAAACTGACCTTCAAATTAATATGTGGATTAATTCCTTTAAATAAACTTCTAATTAAAATAAAAATAATTAATAAAATAAATTTATATTTTATTTTTTAGCAGATTTGGTATGGATTTTAAATTGATCCGTGAGTCAATACACAGACAAATCCTTTAAATATATTATTTAAAAATAAAATAAAAATAATTAATAAGATAAAAATTTTAAATCTTTTTTACCGAACAGGTTAGGTACATATTTTAAATCAAGCTGTAAGTTAACCTATAGATCAATCCTTTAAATACATCATCTAAAACTAAATAAAAAATATAAATTAATAAAATAATTTTGTTATGTGCTTCTCATTTATATGTCATAAATATACATATAGGTGATGTACAGAACAACTTCTTTAAGTATCTCATTTAAAAATCAAATAAAAAACTTAAATATAAAATATTAAAAATAATTAATGAAATATTTTTTTTTATTTTTCAAGCAAGTCAAGTATCAATTCTAAACCAACCAATGAATTACAGTGAAGATTAATCCCTTAATAAAAATAAAAATTAAATATAAAAAACTAAAAATAATTAATAAGCTAATTCTAAATTGACATATAAATTGTCGAGAGGATCAATGGATTAAGCACTTTAAAATATAATCAAAAAATTAAAAATAATTAATAAAATAAAATTTTTACCAGGCGGGTCAAATACAAGTATTAAATCTGATATACAAGTTTCCATATGGAGTAACCCTTTTAAAATATATAAGATTAAATTTTTTACATGTGTAGTATAAATGTCAGTTCTAAATTAAGACATGACATGATACAAAAAATAATATAAATATAACATGAATAGATGAATATATCAAATATATATAAACACCTAACTTATTTGAAAATTTTATATATAAATGTATAATACTTTAAACATATAAAAAAACACGAATATGACATATATAAAAATAATTAAAACACAATACGAAAATTTATATGAACGCTATATGAATAACGAATGTATAAAAGTATAAATAAAATAACATATATTATTAACACATAAAAATTTATAATATTTTAAAAATAAAAAAAAAATATGAATATGAACACAAAATATTTAAGGAAAAAAACAGCAAGCTAAAGCCAATAAAAATAAAAGTAAAAAGATAATTACAATCTCTTTATTAATAATTCTAATAATTGATATTACTTATTTGAAATTATATTTTTTAGTTTCATCCTATTTTAATAATTATTAGTTTACTATCTTTTTTAAAACTCTCCCACTCATAAAACACTCTTGGACGAAAATAGCCTTACAAAATTTTACAAAATACCTTTGAGTCTTAGGACTCAAAAATCATAGTATAGAAGAAGAAGATGAGATGATGACATTTTTTTGTTTGATTTTATTGATAAAATTATAAAAATAAATTATTCACATAAAAATATTACAACTTTTAGTGATTATCGTAAATAATTATTAATAAAGAAATAATTTTTTTTAAAATTTTTGTGACTACGAATAATAATAAATAAATAAATTTTGATATCACCGTTATATGATCTATTTTTGTGAATTTAAATATTGCATAGCTGTGTAATTGAAAAGTTTAGAATTATATAACAAACCTTTCAGTTCAAGGTCATTCATATTTCAATCAATTTTTCAAATTTATTCAATTTTTATTCATATAAAATACTCTATTCACACTAAAGCCTATGGCAGAATAAATAAAAGAGGCACTATCGAACAGAGAAGACTTCTTGGCCGAAAAAAAGAGGCCATAAAATAGCTACGTGTTGAGTTCCCTACATGCAACACTGCTACGTTGCAAACTACTAGCTAGGGCCTTAAATTTAGTTCCAGCCTCTAGAACACAAGCTCATAGCGTCGAATGTTTAATTCCCGAGAGAAGCTATGGATTTGATCGATAAGTTCATGAATGGCATCGTTGCTACTATATCCCTTATCGCAATCCTCTTCTTCCTTCAGTATCGGCTTTTCATGTCCCTTATCTCCACTGCAACAACCGTTTTCATCAAGGAAAATTTGACTGGAAAAGTCATACTCATCACTGGAGCATCCTCTGGCATTGGAGAGGTCTGAATTGAACCAACTTTGGCCATATGACTTCTCTATAAATAATACTACGATTTTCTTTCCTTTTTAATGTTTCTGATTTTCTTGGTTTGGTGTTTGAAGCATCTGGCATATGAGTACGCTAGGAGAGGAGCTCGTTTAGCCCTTGTTGCCAGGAGAGAGCAGCGTCTCGTAGAAGTAGCCGCCATTTGTGAGATCCTTGGCTCCCCTGAAGCTATTTACATCCTTGGAGATGTCTCCAAGATTGAACACTGTAAACGGTTTGTTGATGCAACTGTGAACCACTTTGGGCGTTGTAAGCATGGAACAAGCAGATTTGATTTTTTTTTTCTTTTGCCTTTTCCAGAGTAAATATAATAATATTGATGTTTAATCATCTTGGGGTCATTTTTCATGCTAACAGTGGATCATTTGGTCACCAATGCTGGGGTTACTCCGGTTTGCATGTTTGAATATTATGATGATATCACTAAAGCTTCCCCAGCGATGGTAATCAATCATCTTCAGCATTCTTTACCTGAAGTTTGTCTCTAACATTCAACATAAACTTCCCCGTCAGATGAAATAAACATCTGTACGAGTAAAATTCCATGAATCCTCCGTTCACCAAGTTCCTTTGCTATATTTTTCATAGGACATAAATTTCTGGGGTTCAGTATATAGCACCTATTTTGCAAACCGACACCTAAAGAAGAGTAAAGGGAAGATCATAGTCATAGCATCCAGCACCGGATGGTTTTTTGCACCAAGAATGAGCTTCTATGATGTAAGAAATCTTATCAGTATCCTTGACTTGTTTATTTACACATTGAATTTTGAGCAATTCTAACTTCTGAATTGGCCTAAGGCAAGCAAAGCAGCAGTCATTAGCTTTTACGAGACATTGAGGATTGAATTTGGGACTCAAATTGGAATTACAATTGTGACTCCGGGATTGATAAAGACGGAGATGACAGAAGGAAAATTTCTATCCAAGGAAGGCAAATTAGAATTAGATAGAGAAATGAGAGACGTAAGCTTTGTATTATATCATAGCAATTAAAATTTAGTTTGCTTTAGCTAAGTTTTTTGCTATCTCACATTAGTTAAATCTTAGATTGTTTTAGATAACTTATGATAATGTTAAATCTTCGATTGTTTTAGATAATTTATAATCTTATATTAAAGTCAGATCTCTCTGCATACTATCAATTGGTCTTAAGTTGGATTTTGATACTTATCATGGTATAGTTTTGTTTTATTATTCTTATATTTACTCTTCATGTTATCTCCTTCAAAAATGTCAGGTAATAGATTGCTGTCTTCGTCTATAACACGGCATACGTGGCATATATTAAAATAGTGTTATCTTATATTGATTAGATTTAAGATTATTTGTACTCTTATATTCAAGTTGAATTTCTTTATTCATCGTCAATATATAGGCTGGTTTTAAATTTTATCTAATGTCAATCTGTAGGCTGGTTTTAGATTGAGTGATTAAAACTCTTGAATACGTCATTCCTGAAAGGGGAATGGGATGTAATTTCTGTTTTTTTTTTTTTTTTGATCACTTATTAATAGATGGGTGGCAGGTTGAAGTGAGTCTGATGCCCTTGGAGTCAGCAGAGAAGTGTGCTAAGGCAATAGTTGACAGCGCCTGCCGTGGGGACAAATACTTGACGGTGCCATCTTGGTACAAGTCGACATTAATCTGGAGGGTGTTTTGCCCTGAGATAATGGATTGGTGGATCGGCTTGCTGTTAATGCCTGCACAGGGATCCTCCCACAGGGATGCACCTAGCAACAAGATGGCCGATTTAGCAAATAGAGTGAAGGCAGTTTTTCTCTGAATGGGAGCCTGCCTACCTAAGATCCTAAGCAAATCCCCATGAAAGACCGATTGGGTTAAGAAACCCCATCAATCTTCTGAAGGAAAAACACCTTGCAGCAGCAGAAAGTGATGAAGGTATATGTTTGAAACATGTCAATAGACATGTAAAGATAAATATAATACAAAATATTAAATGTATTAAAATTTTTAATAAGAATATAATGCATGTATCTATTAAATGTGTCATTATAATACATGTATTAAATGTGTCATTACTTCGAATGAACAGGTCTCATGTAATCCACATTCAAGCGATAGTAAAAGGAACCTCGTAAATTGATATTTCAATTAGAAACGCATAAAACTTCTCACAAACATCAGCTACTTGGTTTTTGAAGTTCAACTAGAAAAATGATATTTAACTATTCCTCTGCAAAAAAAAAAAAAAGGTAAAATGCAGCTGGCTGAATGGGAGCTTAATCAAACAAAAAATAAATAGATAAATAAACAACTAAAGGTGCCTCTAGAAGGAAACAAAGATGCTTTTTCTAAGTCATCCTCTGTGCAGCTTCCTTTGCAAGAAGCTTCTCCTTAGCCTTGGTTCTGGCCTGTGACTTGGAGCCCATGATACCACCTCCCCACTTCTTCCTGTACTCATCATACTTGTCGTTGAAGTTTGCCTGTCCAATAGTTTACAAGTTAAACATATCACCATAAACTCACAGATATGGCTAAAATACTTTAAAAAAAAATAAACAACCATTTTATAGTACCCCAACGATTGCAACCCAAAGGAAGATCTTATTTCATTTCTCTTATTTTTATGTTAAAAAGTTTATTTAGGTCACAGATTAAAAAAATCAGACCAGAAAATCCGGTTGATGAACCAAAAATCAATATAGATTGATACAGGCAGGACTACATAAACCGGATATAGATTGAATAGGAAATCAATTTAACCAGTAAAAATCACTAAAAAAAACCAGAAAACTGGTAAAAACCAGTTTGATGTGTATATATATATATATATATATATATATGTATATAAAATTTTTTTCATAACTGATAAAATGGAAAACTCTGACGTCTTAATTTTACAGTAAAAATCATATCAAACAAATATTTTTATTAATTATTTACTATATTTAATATCTATTTAACATTAAAATATTTTTCAAATATTTAAAAGTTTATTTTTAGTGAACCAAAAATTGAAGATCTAACAGTTTCACCATCCAGATTTTTTAACCTTGATTTATGTATAAATTAAAAGTCAATATCTTATTCGGATACCAATTGAATGTTAAAGAGTTTAAGTGGACACAAATCAAAAGTTAAAAACTTATTTGGATGCAACAAAAATTACAGCAGTTTATTATCTGGATAAAGTAGTAAAGTTTAAGGACGAGATAAAGTAGTAAAATTTAAGGGCTTTTGTTTTAGACAATAGAAATTAATTAGAAAAATATTGCAGGTGTAATCGTACCTTGATGGCCTCGAGGATTTTGCTGAACTCCAACTTATCCTCATTCTTAACTGTGGTCAAGCACAAGACAGCAGCAGTTTTCTGGTGAACAATCTGCAGTAATAAAAAACTCAAATAAGTAACCTAGTCGCTTAACTCTACAATAGGTAGAAAATCACACAAATCTGAAAGGCAACTACCGATCCCAAACGTGATTTCCCCTTGACAATGCAGTAAGGGACCTCCATCTTTCTGCACAAAGCAGGGAGCCACACTACCAACTCTATGGGATCCACATCATGAGCTATAACAACCAATTGTGCCTTGTTCTGCATACGAAAAGAAA
>JBBYHL010010466.1:0-11927 GCA_038381835.1 Adansonia madagascariensis
TTTCGGGTTCGGGCCATTCGGGTTCGGGTTTTTTCGGGTTCGGGCCGTTGACTTTTTGGTCAAATCGGGTTCAGTTCAGGTTCGGACTCAAATTTTTTCGGACGAATTTTCGAGTTCGGGTTCATTTTGCCACCTCTAATTTTAAGGTGTCCAATCCGCATTTGGCATCAACAGAAATCCTTTGGCATTTTTCCCTATTAAGGCAAAAGCTTAGCACCTAGCAATCCCCTTTTCTGCTCTTTTCTTTCGCTACTAAATGACAAGAAGTGTCAAATTTGATCCAAAAAATTCGTCCAATCTATTTCAATCAAAATCCATCAAAACTTAAAATTTAGTTAAATTCTCTTTTAAAAAAAATAGGCCTCAACTTGAAAGTAGAGAAAAGAATTAATTTATTAAATATCATATTATTATCACAGTTAAAGGTAATTATATGAATTAATTGAGATAAACTTCAAATACTGATTTAATCACTTTGATCATAAAAGGAGGACGGAACATCTTTAATTCAAAAATGATAATAATTTAAATCCGAAATGATTTGATCTTAAAATAATTTAAATTTGAAATTATCCAAGTTCAAATCAAAAAAATTATCCCAAAATTACTTGAGCTTAAATTAATTTTATTTTTTTAAAAATTAATTTAATGAAAAATAATTAATATAACATAAATTATTAATTTAATTTAATTTTATAATTTTAAACTATCTTTTTTAAAATATTTATTTCCTTCTTAAATATGATTAAAAAGAATAAAAAATAAATTATTTTTGGTTATTAAATGAATTTAAATTTTATGTTCATTAGGATATATTGTAATTAAAGTTGGTCATTTATCATTTTCACTTTCATAAAATAATTAAATAGACAAACAATGATTATTTAAAATAAAAAATAATGAAAATAATACAATAAAACTAATTATGACACATTTAAACATTTTATTGTTAATTTCATAACAAAATCATTACTTTCAAAAATAGTTAAAAAAGAAAACTCTACTTAAAAATCAAGTAAAAAGTAAATTTTAAACATAATCATGCATATTTATACATAATCAAAATATTTTAAGACTTTAAATTATAAATCCACATATTATATTATAAAACTTAAATTATGAGTATAAAATATTGTTGTTTTTGACTTGCTAGGTAATAATTTCATTGCAATAAACATAACATTTATCATATAATTTATAATTTCATATCGTAATACTATGGATCCATATGGTCCATAGGCATATTAGCATATTACATGCACGACTTATAGTTAGTGGTAATCTACTGAAGACTTGAAAGATGATGACTTTTTAAATGTTTGAAAATTGCAAATCATTTTTTTTTTTTGTCTAAAAAATGAAATTTTAGATGATTTTGGAAGATTTAATTTAAAAGAGTTAATTACACCGACGGTCTTTAAACTTTTAAATCATATTTTATATTAATTTTAATCTTCAAAACGAATCAATCAAATTTTTAATTTTTAAATTCCGTTTCAATGTGATCTTTAGTTAGCAAAACTGCGAAAATGGACTATAAATAACAAATGACATGTGATATGTAAATTACAAAAATACCATCTGCTATTTTTTTCATTTTGTTGATGGCGACCATTCTCTTATCCTTTTTGTTTTCTGTCTACATGTTTTGGTTTCCATAGAATATAATTTACTAGATTAAGGAACATGGATTTTGGATTTTGGATTTTTTACCGTGGAATTTTCTATTTCTATTCCTTTTACCACAATAAGATCCACCATCACACCCCTGTTCAATCCACACCATCACACACCCAAACCCAAGATTCATTCTAACACCACACTGAAGCCCACAAATAATATATATATATATATATATATATATATATATAGCAAATATCAAGAATCGCACAGTGAAAAAGGCAAACAAACACACACAAAAAAATATTTTATTTATGGTTATCTTGTTCGAATAGGATCTAGGCAAGTTGCCGGAGATCCTATTGGATATCAATAATATTTTAATAGTATATAAATGTGAAATATATATTTATATAAAGTTATTTATGTGATATATGTATCAAGATACACTGTATAAATTTAATTTACACGATTGATATCTGAGATGAATAAGAAATTATTCTCAAATTGCCCGTTTAAAAAAGAAAAAAATGTTAACTCATCGTCTAATAAAATAATTTCATAACAGTTTCAAACATTAATTTTTTCGAACTGATTTTAGTCTTGAAACGTAGCTTAGTTTGAAATTGTTTTAATTTTGAAATAATTTAATGATAGAAATGTAACTTTTATGGCTTTAATGGTCTAGAAATCGTTTTAATTTTTAAAACAATTTGTTTCTTTTAATGATAAAAACGTAAGTTTTTATGGCTTTAATGCCTTGATTTTGAAGCTGTTGTCCATTGCTATTATGGCATTAAGTACTTTGCCTGAAATGACTTTACATGATTATGGTTAAAAAGGTAGAAAAATTTTCAAGAAAAGGGCAAAGGACAAAAAGAAAAAAAGAAGGCTTTATATCCAATTTGTAACATTGTGTGTTGTGTCATTTTTTAGAGAAAAAATATATTATTCTTTTGGTTCGTCATGTTACTGCTTGAAAGTATTATTGACCGATGACGAGATCGAGGAGGCTTAGGAGACATATTGTAAAATTTGTTGAGTACGTTTGGACAGGCAATAAACATTTTAAGGTCAAAGGTTACAAACCTTGACTCGATCAAAATTTATTCTTGGTATTTCTTTTCTAGTAATATAATTTTTTATAATTTCATTTATGATCCAGATTAGTATCGTTTAACCAATTTACGTGTTTTGCAGTGTCTTTAATTTTTAGAAATGAAATTTTTCCAAAAACTTAAGACGTTTATGATATATTCTAATATATTGCTTGCTATCTAAAATATTGTCTTCGTGTTTTGAAATACTGAATGTTGTCTATGTTTCTAATTTCTGCAATTTTTCGATTCTAATTATAATTTTGTATTTAATAGGAATCAGAATATAAAGTTTGCTTTTTATATTGATTTCCTACTGCCTATGACTAGTAGATTGTTTTATAAGTTTTGCGTTCATAAATTTTGATGACATATGCTCTGTTGATGCACTTGGTGTTGGTTTATTGTCATGAAATGCTTATATTAATTTTTGATTCCAACATGTACTGTACGTGTTTTGTTTATAAATCCATCAAGTTTGTTTTGGTATTATGATAGTCAAATTTTAAGTTTTATATTATATAATTATTATATGTGTTATATCTATTTATCTTAGTAATTATATGTTGAATCAGTATATGTTCTTGTCGATTTCTCTTCATTCATATGCTAAAGAACATGTTTTTTTTTCTAGATTATCTCTATATTAATTGTAGATATTTATGATTTTGGTAATTTCTACGTATATATAATTATACACACCGTTATAAATTATTAATTGTTTTGTCAATCAACCAATTATTAAGTTCATATCTATGTTTATATTTAGTTTATATTATTACTATATTAAATTGTGTACGGGATTACTTGTTTTAGAATAAGTGTTTCAAACATGACTAAGCTGATCATGTTATTTTGTATAACAGATGGCTAATCTGAGTATTGGTAACATAAGTGCGTTAGATGCGCAACTACCCCCGCATGCTATGCATGGAGAAAAACCCGAGAAGTTCGATGGGGTGGACTTTAAGAGGTGGCAACAAAAGATGTTGTTCTACCTGACAACCTTTAATTTAGCCAAATTTTTAATTAATGAGGCCCTGGTTCTTAAGGAAGGGGAAACAGATGTTACAACTTTAGCTTCAGTTAAAGCATGGAAGCACTCAGACTTTCTGTGCAAAAACCTACATCATCAATGGTTTGGACAACTCGTTGTATAACTTGTATAGTCCAATGAAGATAGCAAAAGAGCTGTAGGAGTCCTTAGACCAAAAATATAGAACTGAGGATGCTGGCATAAAGAAATTTATGGTAAGTAAATTTTTGGATTTTAAAATGTTGGACTCCAACACCGTGATCAGTCAGGTCCAAGAATTTCAGTTGATCCTATATGAGATTGCTGCCAAAAGAATGGTGTTAAGTAAGTCATTTCAAGTGGCCGCGTTGATTGAGAAACTACCACCTTCGTGGAATGATTTTAAGATTGATCTCAAGCATAAGCGACAAGGATGAGTTTGGAGGACCTGATTATTTGATTGAGAATTGAAGAAGATGATCGGGGTTCGGAGAAATGATCTAGGGCTCAGGATATGGAAGCCAAAGCAAATGTCGTAGAACATGTGAAGAAACCAACAAAAGAAAAATGTTGGCTAGAGTTTTTTCCATGGGAACAATGGTACGACTATTAAAAAGTTCATGGGAACTTGCTTTGTTTGTAATAAACAAAGACGTTGTGCCAAAGATTATCGTCATAATTACAACAAGAATAAGAAAAAGAAAGCTCAAGCTAACTTAGTTGATGATAATGAGATTGAGCTTGTTGCTGTGGTGTCAAAAGTAAACTTGGTAGAAAACTCGAAGATTTTGTGGATTGACACCGGTGCCACACGCCATGTATGTTTTGATAGAAAGAGTTTCACTAAGTACAAAAAAGCTACTCCGGATGAGCAATTATTTATGGGAAACTCTTCAGTCTGTAAAGTTCTCAGCCATGGAAAGGTGGTATTGAAGATGACCTCCAGAAAAGAACTAACCTTGAACAATGTTATTCATGCTTCTGAAATCCGTAAGAACTTACTATCCTGCTCATTGTTAAGCAAAAATAGATTTAGGTTAGTTTTTAAATCTGATAAGTTTGTACTTTCCAAATATGGAATGTTTGTAGGGAGGGGTTATCTTTGTAATGAGTTTTTTAAGCTCAACACCATGACTATTGTTTCTAAGAACAAGAATAATAATAAAGTGAGCTCTTCTTCTGCGTATTTGCTTGAGTCCTCTTCTATGGCATGGTAGATTAGGTCATGTAAACTTTAAGACCTTGCAAAGAATTAGCAATTTAAATTTGCTTCCGAAATTTTGGATTAATAAAAATTATAAGTGTGAGACTTGTGTCGAATCCAAATTTGCAAAAGCTTATTTTTACTTATAAAAAAAGAAAGAGCAAACCTTTAGATTTAATTCCCACAGTTATCTGTGATTTAAAGTTCATGCAAACTAGAGGTGAAAAAAAGTATTTTACTACTTTTATCGATGATTGCACAAGACATTGTTATGTATATTTGCTATGAAGCAAAGACGAGGCCTTAGAAGCCTTTGAACTCTTTAAAATCGAGGTTGAAAATCAACTAAGCAAAAGGATCAAGGAAATACAAAGTGATAGAGGTGGTGAATACGATGCATCGTTTAATGAGTTTTGTGCAGAAAATGAAATTATCCATCAAACCACTGCTCCTTATTCGGCTCAAAAAATGCTATTGTGGAGCGCAAAAATCGTACGTTGAAAGATATGATGAATGCTTTGTTGATTAGTTCGAGGTTACCTCAGAACTTGGAGGGGAGGCAATTTTAACAGAAAATTATATTTTAAATAAAATACCCTATAAGAAATCAAATAAAACACCATATGAGTTATAAACAGGTTGAAAACCTTCTTATAATTACTTGAAAGTGCGGGGGTGTCTTGCTAAAGTAACTATTCCTCCGCCTAAAAAGGTTTAGATCAGACCTAAGACTGTAAATTGTATATCCATTGGATATGCAAATAACAGTGCAACTTATCTGTTGTAGTGTATAAGTTAGACATTCATGTTAATATGGTCATTGAGTCAATGAATGCTTCGTTTTTTGAAAATATATTTCCATACAAAGAAACACAAGGAAATAAGACTACTAAGAGAACTCATGAGGACTTAAGTAGTGATCCACAAGAGGAAGACAAGGAATAAGTTGAACCCCGAAAAAGTAAATAGGCTAAGGTACCAACTACATACAGTCCGGACTTTCTAACTTATCTGTTAGAAAATGAACCTCAGACTTTTAAAGAGGCTATGTTATCTCCATAAACACCATTTTGGAAAAAGGCCATAATAGTGAAATAGAGTCCATCATGAAAAATCATACATGGGAACTGGTGGATCTTCCTCACGGTATAAGCCTTTTGGATCGAAATGGATATATAAGAGGAAGATGAAAGCAGATGGATCTATAGATAAGTATAAAGCTTGACTTGTAATAAAGGGATACAAACAAAAGGAAGGGCTTGATTACTTCAACACGTACTCACCAGTTACGAGAATAACATCCATTCGAATGTCAATAGCTATAGCAGCTCTTAACAATCTCGAGATACACCAAATGGATGTTAAGACAGCTTTCTTGAATAGAGAGTTAGACGAAGAAATTTACATGGAAAAATCAGAAGGCTTTAATGTTCTAGGCAAGAAAGGAAAGTGTGCAAGTTTGTTAAATCATTATATGGTTTAAAACAAGCACCAAAACAATGGCATCAGAAATTTAACAGTATGATGTTGACAAACAAGTTTCGTATTAATGAATGCGATAAATATGTATACATAAAGAATACACATGAAGGGTATGTCATTGTTTATCTATATATAGATGACATGCTATCATATGCAATAATAGTCAGATAATTAGAGCCACCAAAGCATGGTTGACTAGTAAATTTGACATGAAAGATATGGGTTTAGCATATATGATTTTAGGAATTAAAATTTCTAAATCAATGGATGGTTTGGTGTTGACTCAGGATCATTATGTGAATAAGATCCTTGAGAAATTCAATAAGAATGACACTAATGTGGCTAAAACACCTATAGATGTTAATTTACATCTAATAAAAAATACCGGTGATGCAATATCTCAAGTAGAATATTTGTGAATAATTGGTAGTCTAATGTATTTTATGAACTGCACAAGACCACATATGCCTACTTTATAAGTAAGCTAAGTAGATACACAAACAATCCTGGACATGATCATTGAAAGGCCATCATGAGGGTACTCAGATATTTGATATATACATTAAATTACAGACTGCATTATATGATATATCCAGCTGTACTTGAAGGATACAGAGATGCAAATTGGATATCAGATACTAGAGACTCAAAATCCACTAGCGGATATGTCTTTATTTTAAGAAGAGCTGTAGTATCATGGAAATCTTTTAAGCAAACACGTATAGCAAGATCCACTATGGAATCTAAATTCATAGCTTTACATAAAGCTGAGGAAGAAGTGGAATGGCTTCGAAACTTCTTAGAAGATATTCCAGGTTGGTCGAAACCTGTGTAGGCAATATGTATAAATTGCGACTGCCAATCTGCAATTAGTAAGGCACAAAACAGTTTGTATAATAGTAAGTCTTGACACATTCATCGAAGACATAATACAGTAAGGTAGTTGCTCTTAAATTGAATTATCTCTATTGATTATGTGAAGTCAAGGGATAACATTGCGGATCTGCTTACAAAAGGCTTAAGAAGAGAGCAAGTCTTTAAATCATCGAGGGGAATGGGACTTAAGCCTACAAAATAAAAGTTACATAATGGAAACCCAACCTAGTTGATTGGAGATCCTAAGATCTAGGTTCAAAGGGACAAGCAAATTATGTTAACTTACTGAAAGCATTGAAAGAGTTAGACACTCTTACATATTCCTATGATGAATCAGTGTTGCCTGCAAAAACGTTAGGTTAAGCTATGCTTTTAATGATTCTTATCGCTTGACGAGATCAAGTGGGGTATCACATGATACCCTTAATAAGAAATCACCTATGTGAGTGTGAAACGTGGCTATTTCTATGAGAATTAATAAGACAAAATTCTCTAGAGCACTCTCTGAAACCAAGATGTGTTCAAGGCCAAAATTAATAGAACCGTGATAACCAAGGATGTTCGAAGAGGGATTATGTGACACCTATTGTCTTGGTTTACATGAAAGGCTAAATAGTTCAAAACATCAAGTTCACTAGTTAGCTGAGTAAATCCAATAATTGTAGCTATGGAAAGTTCAAAGTCAAAAGCTACCTATCCAAATGCAATATCTCCTCAAAGGTATTCTCTCTCATTCCCAGTCAATTTATCATTTTAATCAGACAATTTCCATTCATGTAGGGAATTGTTGGATATCAATATCATTTTAATAGTGTATAAATACGAAATATGTATATCTATATGAAGTTGTTTATGTGATATAAGTATCGAGATACACGGGATAAGTTTAATTTAAATGATTGATATCTGAGGTGAATGAGAAATTATTCTCAAATTGCCCATTTGAAGAGGAAAAAAATGTTACCTCGTCATCTGATAAAACAATTCCATAATAGTTTCAAGCATTAATTTTTTTGAACCAATTTTAGTATTGAAACGTAGCTTGGTTTGAAATTATTTTAATTTTAAAACAATTTAATGACAGAAAAGTAGCTTTTATGGCTTTAATGCCATGGTCTTGAAATTGTTTTAACATTTAAAATAATTTGTTTCTTTTAATGATAAAAACGTAAGTTTTTATGGAAGCCTTGGTTTTGAAATTGTTGTCCATTGCTATTATGGCATTAAATACATTGCCTGAAACAACCTTTCACGGTTTTGGTTAAAAAGATAGGAAAATTTTCAAGAAAATGATGAGGGACAAAAAGAAAAAAGGAAGGCTTTACATCCAATTTGTAACATTTTGTGCTGTGTCATTTTCGAGAGAGAAAATCATATCATTCTTTTAGTTTGCCGTGTTACTGCTTGAAAATGCTATCAACCGGTAATGAGATTGAGGAGGCTTGGGAGGCATATTGCAAAATTTGTCTAGCACGTTTGGACAGGCAATAAACGTCTGAAGGTTAGAGGTTACAAACCTTGACTTGATCTACAAACCTTGACTCGATCAAAATTCATTCTTTGAATTTCTTTTTCGATAATATAATTTTTTTATAATTTCATTTATGATTCAAATTAGTCTCACTTAACCAGTTTATGTGTTTTGCAGTGTCTTTAATTTTTAGACATGAAATTTTTCCAATAGATCCCATCATTGAAAAGGGAGATAGAATGGAAGAGAAAGTTTGGCTAAAGTTTGGTGACAATCCAACAATGAAAATACTAGAAATGAAAAAAAGAGGTAGAGATATTTTAGTTTAGATCTAGGGGATTCTAGGATTTTTGGAGAGAACCAAGTTGGGAAAGTCATTTGGTGTATTTTGGAGGTGATCAATTGCTGATGAATGATGTCCGACGCAACTATTGGTCATGTTAGGAAAATGGTATAGATCGTTAGATAAAAATGATTGAATTAAAACTTCGAGGTGCAATGAATCACATTTTTTATAGAGTTATTTGCCCTACACAGAGTTTGCCAACAAATATAGGCAATAATACTCTCATGATACAATGAAACCTTATAAGTTTTGCAACTAGCAATATTTAAGAACTCTCTAATCTCTTATTCTTTGTATCAAACTTTTGGAATTGATTTCGGAGTTAATTTTAGGATTAATTATAGGATGAATATTTTAGCAATTGGGGTTATTATATATAGACTACCAAAGAGACATAATCAAAGAGACATGTCTGAATTGAAAAGTTTTTTCGTAAACTATTACAACTATTGGCAATAGAAATGCATATTTTCATCCAACAAATGCATCATTTCATCCAACCAATGTATCATTTCATCTAAATGGTGTCCGTGACCTTTCCATCCAAAGTAATTATTGGATGGCTATAAAATTTTAATCTACTACAAGGTATAATTACAGTAATCTCCCACTAGATTACAAATCTTAAAATATTATAAACTATACAATTATGTGTATAGGAAAGCTATTGTTAGATTTAAACCTTTCATTAGTGTAAACTTAGCAAAGTTTCAATAAAGTAATAGTTGGCTAGTCACTGAAACCATTACTCTTGAGTTAGAGCCAAATAAATCACACACATAATCATATTTAAAGAAAAAATAAGAGGTATTGTATTGCTTTAGCACTATGTGCTCATCCTAGTTTCATGAATATTTACAAGAGTAAAACCTTTAAACTCTTGTTAGACGTAGCACTACTTCTATATTCATATACGTGAAATTCTACAATAATATAATTATCTATCCATTAAGAGTTCAACTCTTCCTTCTAAACTATTCAGCATTAAATCATGTTTTTTAGTGCCCAGTCATTAAAGTAACTTGTTATTACCTATTAAACCTTAAAAGTAAAACTTGTTAGAATAAGGTAGGGTTCTCATCACCAATGACTATTTAATAGAGGTTTTAGTCCCATTTTAGTGGCGATATCCCTTGACAGACCTTTTGTCAATGAGTCTGCTAAATTGTTAATTGACTTAACATAAGTGATGGTGACTATACCATATCTTACAAACTCATGTCTTAAGCTAATGCATCTAGACTTTCCTTTATAAAGATAGCTATGGGCTCAAGACATGGTAGATTTACTCTTACAAAATATGAAAATGGCTGACATAAAGTTGTGGCCATAACTTAATATCTATTTAAATATTCTTTAGCCGTTCCATTTCTTTTCTTGTGGCTGCCAAATCTATAAATTCAACTTTCATTGTTGAATAAGTTATGCAAATTTTGATTTTTAAAAGCTTAATAGCTCTATCATTGATGGTAAAAATTCAACCTAAAGTTAATTAGTTGTCACTAAGACATGTGATCCAACTTAAATCTAAATATCTTTCTAGTATTGTGGGAATCACTATAGAATAAATGCAAATTTATGGTTTTTTTTAAATAACCAAAATCCTAGAGATTGCTTTTCAATGACCTGTACTAGGTTTATTCGTAAACCTTGTTAATTTGCACAAAAAAATGCAATATCTAATCTTGTGGAATGGATTGCATACATTAAGCTTCCAATTATTCGAGAATATTTTAATCAATGTATTCTCTCACCTTACCTTTCATTTTGGATAAATGCACTCTCAAGTACATTAGTGATTGATAATGCTATTGTCATCTTTAGAAAATTTGTCAAAAATTTTCTCAGAATAATGAGGTTGAGACAATACAAATCTATTAGATGTCCTAGAATTTTTTTATTCCTAGCATGACATCCATAACACCCAAATCTTTCATGTTAAACCTTTTAGTTAACATGTACTTTGTAGACTTGATTATGCACTTATTGCTATCAAAGATCAACATATCATCTACATATTGACATACAATGGCATAGATCTTCTTAATGTTTTTCACATAAACATACTTATCAACTTCATGGAAATTAAAGTCATTTGAAAAAAAACTTTATTAAACTTTTTATACGACTGTTTAAGAGCTTCTTTCATGTCATACAATGACTTGATAAGTTTACATTTTTTATTTTCATTTCCTCTAATAACAAACCCATCGAATTGCTGTATATGAAACTTTTCATTATTTAGGAAAGTTTTCTTTACATCCATTTGATGTATTTCTATTACGTTAATAGCGACAATATTTATTAATGTCTGTATGGATGTTATTCTTGATATAGTTGAATATGTATTAAAATCATCCATAGCTTATTATTTATATCATTTAACAATAAACCTAGCTTTGTACTTTTAATTTTCCTCTAAAAGATCTATTTACGGTCTAATGGTTTTCTTCTAGGACTCGTACTTCTCTTAGCACCATCAGGGACTACCAATCCAATGGATAAGGTCCTTTTTGCTTTTCCACATTGGATAGTCAAGACAGCACCAAGGTATGTTGATATCAAGTCATGACACTTTCCCCCACTTATTATGTCGATGCCTTCATCAACACCAAGACCACACCCAGATTTCCTTGTTGCACAGAGCTGATATTTCCCTTATGTCATTCTTTTGCCCTCAAGGACTAAGCCATGATCTTATCAAATAAAGCACGAACATAGTGCTCGTTCATGTTTATGGATGTTGACTCAATTCACATCAATTTTAGATCCTATCTTGACCTTTATAGGATCAGGTATTGCTATCTTAGTAAGAC